>VWSI01000019.1:0-261497 GCA_008802775.1 Taphrina betulina
TCTGCCACTTTCGGAGGTCCCTAACTGTGAGTCTGTCTCGGCAGAATGGCCAAATGCAAGCAATTATAACGGGTAGGTAATGACTGACTTCGAGCAAGGGAAATTTATACCCTGGACTTTCTCTCAGGATAGCGGCTGTATTCCCTGACCTCTATCTTGGTAGAGCTGTCCGATGCCCAGACTCTTGTTTCGGCGGAGCAATCGTAAGGCGTACACATCTATGTCGGCGAAGCGCTCGTGAAACTCATAGATTTCCTCTCGATATAGATGTCCGATGCCAAGGTTTCATCTCGGCGTGAAGCCCACTACTGTCCTCTCGATATAGATGTCCGATGCCAAGGTTTCATCTTGGCGTGAAGCCCATTAATGTCCTCTCGATATAGATGTCCGATGCCAAGGTTTCATCTCGGCGTGAAGCCCACTAATGTCTTCTCGATATAGATGTCCGATGCCAAGGTTTCATCTCGGCGGAGCGATCGTCTGCCAAGACTTTTTATCTTGGCAGAACCTTTCTGTGCCCACAGCCACATCTCGAGCGAGCTATCTTATAAGACTTACCTCCGTCAGGAAGCAGAATTGATGGTCCAAAGCACGGAGTTTCGAACATGTGCAAGTCCATGCAGATCTTCACTAGAACTTGGCGCCTTTGCGGCTATGGCTAATGATCTTGTGTATGAAATATGACAAGGTTCACGCCACCAATTTCTTCTTTCCTCACCTTGGAGAACCGGCGCAGCGGTGTAAAACCATCGATTATAACGGATAGGGTCACCTGATTCGAGACTGTCCTGACAGTCCTTACAAGCGCCAGGACAACATCTCTGCTAGCACTGAATCGGAAAACGGGGAGGCTACTCAGTAAAAGACAGGTCTGAGAATAGCCAACCAACCAACCCTGTTTTACGCACAAATACATATATTTCAGCTTTGAAAGATGCCTCTGCTGAGCATTTATTGATTAAAGTAGTTCTTTCGGACAATGATACAACTTTACACACTTTTGCCATGCTGGACAGCGGTACTACCAATAATTACATGGACACATCCTTTGCGAGTACACACAAGATCTCCTTGGTCAAAAAGTCTACGCCGATGCTTGTCCAAACTGTTGATGGGACGCCAATTAGTTCTGGTCCAGTAACGCACATAACGGAAGTCATGGACATCAAAATGGGGGTTCACCAGGAACAGATTGCTTTCAATATAGCCAATCTTGGTGTGTTCCCGCTCATTTTAGGTATTCCTTGGCTTCGGAAACATAATCCGCAGATCGACTGGAGGAAGAATCGTGTTGTGTTCAACTCGGCAACCTGCTTGTTGAAATGTAATGACACTATGAAGGGACTAGATTCGGTTACGTTGCAAGGTTTACCTACGTACCCTGTCGAAACGATGCAACATGACAAGACCTTTCCGATGAACAAGGGAAAGGCAACGAAGAAAGAAGTTGTCGTCAATGACACTGACGACGAAGATGAAAGTGCTGTGATTGCCTCGATCGCATCACAAGCAATGGTGCAGGAGGATACGACCCTGAGCAAGGTCATTCCGCACAAGTACAAGGAGTTCCTTACTTTGTTCAGCAAAAAAGAGGCTGACAAACTACCGGAACACACGAAGTTCGACCATAAAATAGAGCTGAAGGAAGGGTGTGAGCCGCCCTTCGGACGCCTATATTCTATGTCGGAGAAAGAGCTGAAGACACTTTCGGAATGGATGACAGAACACCGATCGAAAGGCTTCATACGACGCTCGACGAGCTCTGCAGGAGCGCCTGTGTTGTTCCTCAAAAAGAAAGATGGATCCCTACGTCTCGTCGTAGACTATAGGGGTCTTAACAATGTTACCATGAGAAACAGTAGCCCAATTCCCTTGATTCAGGAAACCTTGGATAGGCTCAACGGCTCGAAAGTTTTCGCGAAAAAAAATAAAAAAATAAAAAAATAAAAAAAAAGAGGGCTATGGAGCGCGTGACCGAACCATCGAATCGAAGATGCTCAAGAAATTCAAGAAGACTTCCCGGAAGTGGTGGAGCGATTTTACAACCTTCATCCTGATGCGCCAACAGCACTTACACGATAGTCGCCGAGACGTCGACGCTTAGAGGGGAGGTAGTGTCACGAACCTCTCCAAGTTCGATGCCACATGCGGCTACTCATCATGATAGATCGGCGAGCAATCTGAAAGATACTCAGCCTCCGCCATGTTCGGCTGAGCATCAGGCCCCAGCTATCTTATAAGCAGCGTATTCCCCTTTATAGATCATTAGTTTTAGAACTTGGCTAGTTACGTAGCAAGACGTTCCTACGCAAGTTCTTCTGCCTGATCCCACATACGACGACGAAGGTCTCCTAAGCAAGATTCCTTACATCTGACCCATGGATCCAAGTGAGCTTTTTTTTTAAAAACAGTTGTGCCATCACTCTAAAGTTGACAAAGTAGCCACTCAGCGTGAATTGGGACTGTTCTCGCGAACTGTAATTAAATTTTAAAGGCTGGAAAAAAATTCTTACAGCCTTCCAGCTGACATCCTCGAAAAAAATATCACATTCTACAGGCGTACCCTACTCAGCAATATTGAGCTATTCAAAACCTATACCACTAAATCGAAACGATGGGCGTTTGCACAAACAAAAATATCAGATACTCCCTTAGCTCTTTTTCGACGCCTGACCGTGAGTTGTCAGCTGGACTTCTGCCTCAATCTACAAACGAGATGACCCTGCCATTACAAAGCAACGCGGCCGTCCGGCAAAGGCGACGCCAGCGCTTCGAAAGAGATCAAGCTCAACATGTCTTTGCGGTCAGAGCAACAGCGGCCACTGCTGTTGTATGCTTGATTTTCATCACATGTGTGATTGCTTTTTCCTAAGGTCACATATCAAAGCACGACGTCGCATAATATTTAGATGACTAGCATGAGTAACGAGATAGGTTCTCGATGTCTGAGGATGGCATTAATTATGAATGTCTTGGTTACATTAGCACTACTACTACCTCATCACAATAAGTGCGGGTTTAAGGGTGTTCTTTTGGGTTGTATCTTTATAGCTAGACAATTCGAAGATGTAATCATGAGGAACAAACAAAGAAAGAACATGAAAAGTGAGAACATGAAATGCGATTCAGTCGCGCTCTTGCCCCTTCTGTCGTATCCTCGTGTGAGCTCTTAAAATTACTCAACAATTTAGACTGCCGTTTTTGCGAACAATATCGCTCTCCACGAGTTTGACTCAAATATGCCTTACTCAGTAGTTTCCCAACTCAACACGCAAATTATCAGAAGAATATCAGAATATGCTTTTGATTTTTGAGACGCTATTTATTTGAAGATGAAGAGCAATTCTGCTGTCCAGAGCGAATAGAGATACCATTCAATTGAGAAGCTGAGAAGATTGACAACACAGTCACAGTCACGATCAGCAGTAACTGAACCCATCTCTAGATCTTGGTACCTGACAGCAGCATTGATGTGTAGTGATAGTGCCATTCAATAATTCCATCGTGTGGGCGTCTTGCCCAGGCTCTTTGCCGATAGCGGAGGCTTTTTGATGCGGGGCTTGCGCAGTGTCGCGCTGCTTTCGGCATTAAATTCCCTCTCGACTCTTAGCTCCTCTTCTAATGAGATGGGTTCAGTAGCTGCCGCAATAACTTCATCAAATACTGCCTGTGGAGTAGGCGAATTATGTGCTTCGTCGCCTGCGTCCCTCGGGATTTCGAACGCATGCCTCGACCCTTCGACTTGGGCTTCCAAGTCCGGCGTACCTCTTCTGTTGCGGGCTTCTTCGTATTCTTCGAAATCTTTGGCTTTCATACCATTGAAAAGCGGAAGTGTTTTATATGCGATATAAAATTGATCGAGTATTAAGGTGCCCGCGTAAGTTGCCCAGATAGAAAATAGGATAGCGATCGGAATCGCACAAAATCGGAATAATTTTTCCCAAGCCATATCTTCTCAATGACACGATGAGTCAAACAGTAGTCTGGCAAGGTACTTATATAGACTAAATGACTCTGCTTACAATCATCATCGATCTTACAATTTACCAGCGAGTGACAATGAGTGCAGCGAAGCAAAACAATTGAGCAGCAACATTGTTTTGCTTGCTTACAGCGTGAACCATGCAGGCAAGCTTCGGAGTGCAGGTTCCGACTTTCCTAACATCCACTTCACTCACCATTAAGTTTAGCCTCTCGCCCGAAGGTCCAGGATGTATCTGAGACTTCTTAGCTTGCTCGCGCTTTGAAGACGTACTAGTAGAGTCTTTACAGGTATCTTTCCTGAATGTCGAGGGAATTCACTCGACTCATGGATGCTCGGGGAAAGATCCAATTTTGTACGATCATCTGTCATTTGTATGACGCGTGATCTGCATAACAAAACAAAAATTTCTCCAGAATGAGTATGCAGGCAATCACTGTGGTATAATCGGCAGGAAAAAGGGGGACACAGTCTAAGGTTAGCACAGAAGATCGAGAAAACTTCTCACAGAAGCATGGACTCACGGCTTTCGAGCAGGGTATCAAAATTACTGATACCCGATCCAGAGCACGCCTATGGGTCACACAGTCCGTTTCACTCTTTGTTGCTTGTCTTCTAGAACGGCATGTTCGATACCCTAGCATATTGCCATAGCACGTTCTCCGCAGCACTTCATTTATTGGTAAAGCCTCTTTGTCCACATGCTATGAACAAAGATTTCATGCCATAGGTACTATATGAAGAAAGGTATACTCGGGACTAGTATGCAAATAATAGCCATTCCCTGGATATGACATAACAAAGAAATATAGTCAATTACCCCCGGGACTTTACCGGACAATCACAACAAATGATCTAATTTTTCCAGAGTTTGTATACTATATTATCAATACAACTCCTGCAGCGATATTATACAGTAACTGACCCGGGAAGTGAAGGAAATTGTAAGTCTGCATATCTTTACATCACCTAAACATCACGGCGAATACCTGGCTTTGCAAAGTATTACGTGTTAGTGCTATACGGGTTATAGCTTATTCATAAAGGAGACAGTTTTAGTTTAGATCTCCTCGACCATTTACACTATCAGGTTATGAGCTGTGAAACTCAGTGATTTCGTCTCTGTTAGCAGCACGGTCTTAGGTTCCACGAGTGATTCCGATCGGAAGTACACGAAAATCAAAAACAGGAACTCCTGCGTCGATATCATCAACTGGTTGGATGGGAAATTTCTCCAGGAAGATATCGATATTGCTATCACCGATAAAAATCCGGCAAAAGGTGACTCTGTCCTCAGGGACAAAAAAGAACTGTGCGAGGCTTGGAGAAGAGCCGAACGAAAGTGCAGAGGATACTATAGACAGTATCTCAATGAGCAAGACTACACTCTCTGTAAAGATTTTGACGCGCTACAAATTAAGACGCATCGTAAGACGAAGTATCTTGCTGATAAGGCAAACTACGGCCTTAATGACTCTATCTTCCAAATCCGCGGAAATAAGACGGGAATTTAATCAGCATCATGTAAGTACAAACAGTTTACATTGACCTATTCAGCGTCCATACCAACCTCCGTTTGTGCAGATCATGACGCTACCATCGAGCTCTGCTCGAATTTCTACGAATCTAAACCTCTGAATATCTTGTCAAATTTGAATCGAGCAACTTTCAGCGCACAAATCAGGTCCTCGAACGAGATAGAAGTCGACAGATTCGCTCACTTTTACGAGAACAACGTTTCAAATCCTGGCAGATTACGAGCCTGGTATACTTTAAGAAGAAGATGAATTACGTCCGCACGGAAATGATCACCACTACCAAATCACTTGGACAAATTTGCAATTCTGAAGACGATGGTCATTTGGAAACGACGAACCTTATTCTACACCCAAATCGGATTGAGATCCGTGGGATTGGGCATCTGACAATATCAAAGTATCAGGCGTGATTGCGTTTTGACAAGGCTCCATTCATTTGTCTATACATCATGTTCTGGAACTTGAAAAGCTCTACTCTCTTGAATTTGAAACAATCTCTATCATACACCAGCATGTCTTGTAATTGTCAACTGAATGTAGGAGTAACTACACCAAAGAGCAGAACTTTCGAGTCGTGAACCGTCGCAACACTGGACAAGTCATTGAGATCGATAGTGACGTTAAAAGACAAGTTTTATTTAGACATACAATCTTCGGAAGGCTGTTTTTACCTAGTCCAATTTATATGCCTTGATCTGAGAGATGAGTCCTGCATCTTTGGGGTTCCAGCCAGTCAACTTCTTCGTATAGTCTGAACTCGCAGAATTGGCCATGCCCATAAGTGCTCCAATCAAGCCCAGTGGAGCCAACTCGGACTCTTCGATTCTTTTACTGGATATTCCCATCTTGTTCGCCAAGACTTTGGCTACTTCCTCGTGCGCAACGCCTTCTTCTGCGATGAGGTGCAGATTGACAGGGTTTGGGAATTCTTTGACATTTTTGAGTGCAAGTAGAATACAGTCTGCGCAAGCGTCATACGAGCAGGTGGGCCACGCATGATTGTCCGTATAAGCGACGTAGCCCGCATTTTTTGCTGCTCCGATCTGCATACCAATGAAATCATGAATCTTCTCTCCAGAGTAGGTTATTGGTGCCAGGCG
Organism: Taphrina betulina; assembly: GCA_008802775.1. Taxonomy (NCBI): domain Eukaryota; kingdom Fungi; phylum Ascomycota; class Taphrinomycetes; order Taphrinales; family Taphrinaceae; genus Taphrina; species Taphrina betulina. The sequence goes on from VWSI01000019.1 coordinate 6,621, forward strand.
AAGACAGACGATCTGGAGTCCTTTTGAGATATAACTGCTCGCGAGATCACCACCTTCATAACGTGGCAGACCCGGGTTACGATGGGGCTCGTCTTTTTCTGTGCGACCTACCAATCCCAGAGTTCCAGATGCATACATCAAAGTTTTTCCACTTGCATCCCCAGTCTGAGCCAATCCGTTGCAAAGAGCTTCCATCACGGCTTTGTCCTTCTTGCATGCTCCAGGAAAATCGCCTGAAAAAGCTTGTCCGTGGTCGAATGCCAAGTGAATGACGATATCTGCTTCATTGGCTGCCTTTGTACAGACTTCGAGGTCAGTAATGTCCCCCTTGATCGCTTTGACCCCGTTCGCGAGCGATTTGATTCTTTTGACGGATGCTTCTGAACGACCAAGACCTGTGATTGCGTAGCCAGTTGCTGCAAGCTTAGGTACCAGAGCTGTGCCTAGAGCACCTGATGCACCGGTCACGAAGATTTTAGACATATCCTATCGATTTTGCGTGTTATGAGTCAATCGCGATAAAGAAATGATCAGCGCAACACAAAGTTGAAGGCTCTTGCATGTCGAAAGGACGGCGAGGGAGCTTCATATGTAGTCTGAGATTCGAGATGATGCGTGTCAGAATCTCCATGACTCACCCAAATCCCATATCTTACCAATCAATCCTGGCCAGGGACCGCCACCGAATTCTGACGTGAGGCCAGGCCAGGCAGGACAGAGACCACTACTGGACTGGGTAGTGAGCGACGCTGCGATAAGTGGACGAGACGGTCGCAGATAAGCGAATCCCGCTTGTTCCGCATTTTCCGCCACATGACCGAGGACAACGACGTCGCGCTCGACCTTCGTTTACATCGATGAGCCCGAAACTATCGAGTCGTGCGCCAAGTGCCATGTCAAGCGGAGACAATTTCCGGTCGGAAATGCCTCGTCGACGAAGAAGTATCTGCTGAGTCCGGCGTTGGTGAGGAAAATCGGGAATTGTACTTCGATCTCAGTATCTTGAGTGTCTAATATGGGTCTCCCGCGGTGATTGTTGTCACCGTGGGTTGCCAACAACTTTAGCTTCGCACCGATCCTGTCACATCGCGGATGTGCACAAAGGTAGCCTATCTTTGGTTTCATCAGGCATGACAAGAAGAGGTCGCCGTGGTCCGGGTCAATGATGTCCTGCCATCGCCGTGCCTCTTGCACACCCACTCAAGCTATCATGACCACCGTCCGCTCTTTCCGAGGATAAGGTTGGTAATGAAAGGGATTCGAGGTGGACGCTGTATCGCTATGGAGCAGCTACTCGTGCGATCCTAGTGCAGTCTCTTTTGCAATCCGTTTACAAACGAACGATTCGCTTGATACCAAATATAGCTTTGTCCTCGGTACATTCACGCCGTCCAGACAGCAATCAAAGACGGTTTTGGCTCAGAGATCATCTCTCTACTGGTCAGATGAGGATGTATCCCTTCGAATATCATTCTTCGGGGGTAGTGCTACCTTCGGATTTGTGTTGCCAAGCAGGGATCTGATCTTTCTCCTGCTCAAACACTTGCAGGGTAGAGAGGAATACGGGACGCAGGAACAGGAGCGAGAAAGTGACTCGAGCTCTCGGAATACGACGGTTCTCTTCCAGAGTACTCGAGATACTCACCGATCACTTCCGAGTTGAATTCGAAGTTCTTCACGCACGAGGTCTGAACACTAGGACAATACTTGATCCACGGGGCTCCTTTGACGCTAGCCGGCTCGATTTCACTGACCAGCTGAATGGGCAAGCTCAGCGAGGTTATGCGCATCCATCACTAGATCAGTGAATGACATCGTCACGGGAAGCACAAATGAGAAGATTGCATGGGACGTCGTGCATGTGGTCCCAGCATTACGCAGAATCGGGCATGGCAAATGACGGGCAGATTGATGCAGAGCCTCGACCCTTGACATGGTCGGCAGGCTCACTGTTTCGGGCTGTCCGGATCAGAAAGAGGCCAGAGGAGTAAAACGCACCAAGATACCTTTTTCATTGAGTGATTCAGACGAAGCACATATTTCTTCGGCCCGGAGAATATATGACTCGCTGTCACTTCATTGTCTCATCTAGTATCGCTAGCAAGCTGTTCCTCAAAGCTGGAGCCTATCTAGTGCTAGTCCATTTGAGGATACTCGAGTAGCAAGACAAAGATTTCTAAGCACAACTGCAAATAGTACAGTAATTCTGCGTGAGATTCACATGTCGTTTTGGTTTGAACCTCAGATCCAGGGTCTCTAAGCTATGCAATGTCTTTACTAAAGGGACCGAGAAGGTCTGGATGTATTAGACGTTCTGCGACATGTGATGGAGAATGATCGCTCATGGACTTGTGGAATATTCATGCACAACACTGAGCACTAAAAATGCGGACGACCACGCTGAAATGACTCTAGGAAAACTGCTTGAGACGATTGATGTCTGGTGTATATTTGCTAGGCCAAGTTTCTTGAAGTTGACCATATTGGACTCTGTATTATTGGCGATAAGGGTTCGGGAAAGCAACACATAGTAATCCCGGAATCGAGTCAGAACACATTGAGCGTAATGCCAAGCTAGACACTGCATGTCAGGGTGCCTGTCTGGAGCTTCTCCGCTCTGACTAGAGATTGAACATTTGATTTCCTGACCATGATACGGCATCAAAGTCCTGTCACCGATAAAGCAATGGATGACATATTTGCTTTCTGAGCAGCAGCAGGTGACGCCAAGGGAGTAACCATCGAAGATGGCGTGCAGAACCAGATCGCAAAGGAAGCCCATTTGATGGCGAGTAGAGATTGCAATTGCCATTGCTGAGCAGTGAGCAGACAAGCCTGACGACATGAGAATCTGGATGCCATTGTAGATACAAGATACAATATTATTACAGTAAACAATCATCCATTCGAATGAACATATCCTGGATGAATCCTTCCATGATTTTGTCAGAACTAAAGTATTATACCTGATGGAATCGAATGACTAATGTCTGGTAGTTTTCAGCTGCATGCCGGCGTGTAGTGCTGTTCTGTATCCTTTTAGACTGACTCCCAAGATTTCGGTAGGAGTCAATAATCTCTTTCTTTGAATTTCGAGCATGTCAATAGCGCTCCATATTTTGCCCAACACAATGGCAAAGTCTCCACCACGTCGATGAAATTCGTCCTCAAAGTAATCACGTTCTTCTCCTTTCCTCCAGAATGCAGCGACGTGGATATCGGGCCAGGCAGCATCGAGCATGAGCCCCGGATTACCTTGAAACCCAGCAGAGATACCTGTTATGTGACGTACAGTTTCGGCATGTTTCGCAGCAGTGATGAAGGGTGCCATGAACAACAGCAAGATGTGTGGCATGATGACTGGTTGCACCATCATTGGATTCGCGAATTTGATGACGGGCGAGAATGGAAATCCGTGACGAGCGCATGATTGATAGATTTGGAGATCCCCTTGATAATATTCGAGCAACTTAATTTGGTAATCGTCCAGAAGTTGCAGTACCGAGTCCACACTTGGCTTGAGCTCGGCCATAAATTCCTCATATTCTTGCGGCGATCGCGGAGGAAAGGCCTCCATTCGAGTATAAAATGCGGTGACCAGAGGAAAGAGTAGTCGATAGCCTTCATTGCATAACTCATGCAACGCACCGAGGCCGTCACGCTCAATGGGACTGACAATCTTTGGCCATGCTGTGTCGAGAGCAGCTCTGACCATTTTGGAAGTATTGAGACGCTGTGTCAAGGACGTCAGGTATCCGGGCAGCTCGTTTTCAGTCTTTGATCCGCCGGTAGAGGTGACGGATCCCGTTTGATCCGTCGCTGATGCTGCAAACTTGCTCTCAGTGTCAGGCAGTCGTTTCAATCGTTTTGATGACTGAGCAGACGATGATTCTACGAAATCAGACTCAGGAGAGGACCTGCAAGAGGACGCTCCGGTAGTCGATCCCGGCTTAGAATGTGGTTGCTTCGACTGGCTGGTGTCGTTTATGGAGAATCTCGAGGCGGCGATACTACTCAGCACTGTAGCTCCCTCGAGGTGCCGATACCCTGCCTCATGATTACCATCGTGAGATTCGTATTCAGTCAACAGCAACGTGGTCGCCCAGATTCGTAAAAAGTCCATGCCGCTTGTCGAGGAAACGTCCTTGTGACTTAGCGTCTGCCTCAACACTAATAGAGCTTTGACATATAGTTTCGCGCCTTTTATGACATCGCCCATCCTGCGAGCCGTGAATGCACTGATGGCCAGTGTTAGACAATCGTTGGAGTTGCCGAGACTCAGGTGAGGTAGATAGTACGAGGCCCAACTCGTCATTTTCCTGACACCTCTTCTTTCGATGCTTATAATGTTGGGTATAGTGGTTCGCCTCGGTAAAGCGACTGGGGCGGTCCATTCACACCTAGACAGTCAGCATCGCGTCAGAAAATTTCAGGGTGAGCTCACAATTGATAATTGTATATATGAAAGTTGGACATGTAAAATGTAATGGTCTCGATCTCTCGCGTGGAAATTGCCTCTGGCAACGAGAGTTGGTTTTGATGTTGTAGGCTCCCGTCACTTCCAGGAGAGTGTTCGTCCTGCGCGCTGGACGACGGAAAATATTTGTGAAACTCCTCTTCGTAGTATACAATTTCCGTGGAAGCACCGACACTACTCGAATGCTCCATGGGAGACGTCGAGGTCGTCACGCTTGGCGAAATCGTGTTCCACTTGCACATGATTCGTGATTTCGCGCAGTTGACACAGGTCGGCCGTCTTTCGTCACATTTATAGTGTCTCCGTCTACAGGTCAGACAGCCCGTCCTTGCCCTCGTTCGTATTTCTCCGTGCATCGTATCTGATGGCCAATTGAGAAGTGCAGTTTGTGATGATGTCGTAATTGCGACTGCGTCATAGTCCCAGTCGTACGGTAGCCATCATCGGTGTGTTTTTCGTCACTTGTCGCGTCTATTAAGATCGAGTATTACCGAGGCACGAGAAAAAACCTGGTTCCGAGTGCCAGGGATCTTCGAGCGCAGCAACTACACGGCTGGTCCCGATGGAATAACACAGCGCATGGAATAGAATCTGAAAGAAACCCCGGCGGTAGATTAGACAAAATGCGACGAGCAGCCCGAATTGCCGGACAGACAGACGACGTGGCTTGAGCTGCGGAGGAGAAGGAGGAAATGAGCGTTTCTTTTTAGGCGTAAGATAGCCGCCCGAAGGGCACCCGAGTGGAGTCGGCCAACTCTTCGAGCTTGATCCAGCTGAATCTGCTAGTATTCCACCGGACGAATAAAAAGGGGATATATATCCTCAGGGGAATGAGAAACGCGCTCCCGCAACGACAGTCAGTGTATACGATGCACGTCCAGATAGATAAGAGATATATCTCTCTCTTGTGGCTCGCTTGACGAGCTTGTGGGTTGGCGGAACCATACATAAGCCTTTTTTGGTGGTCGCATCCGTTTGAATCAGATCTCGATAGAGCCACGCAACCCTCCACAAGCGACACCAATCACAAGGCCCATGGCCAGTTGGCCATTCTTGACTACACAATCCGTCCTGCTCCTGCTAAATCTGTTACAGGTCAAGTCGCCTCTTTGGTTAGGGTTAACCTTTCATCATAGAATTGGACACTTTAGTATCTGGTATCTCACGACCGTACTTGTGTTAAAAAAGCAGGGCATGGGGTTACGATAGTGGTGTAGGGCAGGGCAGGTCAAACTTGAAGAGTACGCGTCGGGATCATGTGGCAGAGCGGGGGCGTTGGCCGGTCATTGACTCTTGCGAGGGCGTTTTAAAAAATGAGGGAAAAAAAAAACGGAAGAAGAGTGGATAAAAAATGGCCCGGACTCGTCTTATCCATACGGCACCTTTTTTTTCGGTCCGCCTCCCGCAGAAGATCCAGGTCGCGAACACATCTTGGGCACACAACACGATTGACTTCATGTAGTAAAAAAAAAGGTGTAGCATCACCGAAGGAGAACACAAGCCAGTGGTGACGCCCCCGATTAGCTGCGCAGGTCAAAAATTGCGCCATCTTTTTTCTGCCATTTTCGCAAAAACCCATCGTCTCCCCCTGCTCCTGGTGGCGGACACATGTACGCTTGCCATTGGCCATCCACTTCTCCCCTCTCCCCTCTCCTCCCCTCACACACACACACACACCGCCGGTCTTTTCACCTGCGCGGGTTCCGACTGATTTTAATCCACCAATTGCAACTTGTGCCATCTGCAAGCACATGATATCATGTCATGTCACTAAGCACTCCTTTATACTCGTTCAATTAAATGTCCCATATACGTAGTACAAGGAGGTAGGTGGATGATTTTTCTTGTTCATTAGTGATGTTATGGCCGCTATGCGTGCGCTCTTTTTTTGATCCCCCGTCCGCCCCGTACCCAGTCTTCATCATTCAACGCCTTGCGAAATTGGGACTACGACTCCATAGACTTTTCCATAGGTAGGCTTCGCTCAACAACATTTCGACATCTTTGTCGTTCCAGCTCTGCGTCGGCAGCGACTGGATGTATATCATAATCTCCTGAAAGTCCAACGTCTGCAGGTGGGACGAGAATTTCACGAGGAACGCCGTGCAGACGTACAGGTGAAAGTCGGAGAATCCGTTCGGCTCCGAGAGATACGTGTCCCACATCCTCGTCACGCATGATATCGACAGCTCCCGCATCAACAGGCAATTCATCCACCGGAACGAGAACTGGATGAATTCGATGTTTTCGGAATCCAGGTGCTGCACGAGCGGCGAATCGATCCGCTCCGTCAGTTCACGCAGGTTGTTCACCTGACGGATGATGCCTGGCTGGGAATGTATGTAATTGTCCTGGATCCCATCCAGTAATTTGCTCAGGCACCAATAACTGTCGGCTTCTATCGCGCTGCGGATCTGATCTGGAAGCTCTCCCGGATCAAAGTTGTCCACGGGACAGTCTATATAGGACCCGAGAAAGACTTGGAAGAATGGCGTCAGCAGATCGTTGATGCCCTGTACATACCCGGACGCCGGGTGCCGAATGGCCCAGATGTACAAGATCCGCTCGAGACTTCTCTGAGTGGCAGGGTATTGATATAATCGAATCAGCGGATTCGTCCGAGGAACATCGATATGAATCTGATGCCAGATCGTCTGATCCAGCCCATTCGCATAACTGTTATTCTTCTTGTGGCCCATTTGTGTATGATCGGAGGACTTGCCGAATGCTTGCAAGACCGAGTCCATGTATTCTTTACGTTTCCGTTGCAACGTCGTTATACGGTGAGCATGTGATAACGGCAAGTATCCCAACAGTAGTTGCCACACCATTGGCCTCAATTCCTCTGGCACTCCATTCCAAGCGAGTTTCCTGAGTGCAGAAAGATCGATATTGGATGCCGTCAAAATGCGCTTGAATCTATCGATCCTGCTCAACCTCCCGACGATTTCCTCGGAGGCGTCAAGCGCAAGCTCGTCCATCGATGCCGTCGCATTCGGCAGGACGGGATGATATTGAGCATCGCACAAGCGCCCGGGGTCATTCAATATCTCATCGTATCCTGCCCTCAGACCGCCTTGACTCCCACGTATCGGATACTGGGGGAACGAATGCGTCTTCTTCAACGGAGCGAACGAAGCACTCTCGAACAACGAGGGCTTGTGTTCGATACTCTTAATCAACATCTGCTTCCGACGCTCGGCCGCCTGGTGACTATCGTCCAAATCGCTCGCCCAATCGTCTTCCGTCTCGTGAAGCAAGTTGTTGAACTTTGTGCTAGATTTGCCGTGCTTCGAAGTACCCAACGGGTTCGGTGTAGATGATCGGGACAGACTGCCGCTATGCTGCATCGCGAGAAGATCGGTATGCGTATACGAAGCGCCATAGACATTCGCACTACTGGCCGAGCGGTGCAGAGCATGTGTGCCAGTCCCAGGTATCCTCTGACCCTGTGACCTCAATATCGAAGGATTCGTCGGATCATTAGAGGACAACTGCACCATTTGCTTCATTGGTACCCCTCGTCGACTTCGAGTGCCAGACTGACGACGAAAGACCTGAGGAAACAATGGAGAGTGCTTGTAATTGAACGCTCAGTGTCCGGGGTCGCGCGCTTGAGTTGTCATCGCCGTAGGTGGCCAGCCCACTATTAAAGTCGACGGCTAGAGATTGGCACTCCGCAGTTCTGTGGGATTACGCATTGACATTCTAGAATTCTTTATACACAAGCACAGCTCCTGACGCACGAATAGTCCGTCTCTTTTGTACTTCTTCACTCATCATAGACATGCGATACAACATACACGACCTCTACATACCATAAGCGGCGATCTGTTCCTGCAGCAATTCCATCTCCTTGTCAAAGTCGAGCTGTGCGCAGCCACGCACCTGGTATCTCACTCTCACCTGACCGTTGTAGTTATCCTGCTTCGCTTGTACACGGAACACATAGGCCTGACCAGTGCCCTTCTGGAAGACCTCGGAGGCCGCCTGCTCGTCCTCCTCCTTCAACTTTTGCAAGCTTGTCGCATCGGTGCCGAGAATCTGGCGACCGACCTCATCGAAACAATTCAACCACTGCTGCCCCGTATGATCATTGACTGATATCGTCATGATGTATCGATACTCTGGACTCTCGTGGGACTTGTCGCACTTTTCACATCTCCATCCGCCCTCACCGTCTTCCAAGACTTTTTTGTTGCAGCCCTCCGTCCTGCATGCAGGGTAGGAGACGCCTTCCTGCTTTATAAACACGACCGTAGCCTTGGTCGAGAAATAGTCTGGTGTCTCGCCCATGCCAAGGTCTTCATCTTTGACCTGTGCTAGCGTCTTTCGTGGATCCTGACGGCCTGTTGCTCCTGCTACAGACATGGTGTTTGTATGCGTGTTGAAGTTTCCAGATTTTCCAGATCCCTCGTACCATCCTTTCAGTGAGAAGGCTTCAGGTATTTCCGGGTTAACCTGCATCAGCGACGAATTAGACATTGAAAGTGTGCGGCCACCGAAATCGCTGACACGCAGCCCTTTCCAGGCTACAATCTCGTCGCCCTTGAGGTTGAAATCTGTAGTAGCTTGTTTTCCCCAGACTGTGAGCTTGACAGAAAAGCCGGACTCGTCGACGATAGACAAATCTCGCTTAGAATATGGCTTCGATGTCGTTTTGGAAGTGATCTCTCCAGCTTCGCCAATTTCCTTGACAACAGCAATGACATCCACCATGGCATCTTTTTCCACTCCATCGAGCTGAGAAAGCGGCAAGAAGGAGAATTTGATTTGAGGAACGTCTTCTGCATCGTCGCACAAAGTGATTTCTGTGTCTCGCTCAAACATTAGCTCGTACTCATTGTTGACATTGCTAAATTGTTTCTTTGCGATATTCACTCGACATTTCGTTATCGTGTAGACTTGGCCTTCGTGAAGTAGTTCATAGAGGTTATCTACGGCATCATTGAAACCAGTGGCCCTAATTTCTCCAGATTCGTCCATGAAAGTACACGAAAAGAGCTTTCCTTCGCCTTTCTGATTATGCCACTGTTTGATGTCCGACTTGGCGATGACTCTAGCTTTGATCGTCCACTTGTTCTGGTACGGAGAAAGGGCTTCTATAGGATAGATGGCAGCATTTCCCATAGCCCCGCCATGTGCGTTGCCCCTCTCACGCGTCGGCTCTTGTCGCTTTGGTGCATTAGCAGTCGTGTCATTGCCGTAGAAATTATTGGATGTCGAGGCACCTGGCTCGCTCTTGACATTGCCAGAAGACTCGGTACCAGATTGTTCCAGCGGACCAGGAGTGCCGACTTTCTCAATCGGTGGATCATCTAAGGGCTCCGCCTCCAGCATGATTATGATGCGTCTCTCCTTCATTCTAGTGATGGAGAAGCCTTTGAGTTTGATGAGCGCACCCTTCACCATGTGACCAGAGACAACGAGAGCATTCAGTTGTGTCGCAATCATGGCCTGTATGAAGTTTGCGCTATCGGACAAGACCACCCTGTATCTCTCTGTCGCACCCACCGCAGATGGCAACAGCTTGACCTGTAAAATCTGAAGGATGGTATCTTTCGGTGGATTCTCAGTCTCGGTCTCCCTAGATACACGTCAGTCGGGTGTTTTCTCGACCAGGAACTTGGACGGTACACCAATGCCCTCAAGGAGCCAGGCACCAACTTGCTAGCCATCACTTCAATAGCGCCAATGATAGGAAGAGCAATCAATTGGTGCGATATCGAAGAGCGTGTGAGATACGAGGGCGAGGTTTCAGCGACTTTGACGCGAACTTTCTCGGAGTGAAACGCGTCCACAATGCATTTCGGGAGGATATTAGCTTGCGATGAAATTCCGCCACCAAAGGACGACGCGATCAGAGATTCCTTGGACATTTGCGCCGACGCGGAGAATTCGGTACTATACTCCGCCGTAGGCATGGTCTATTGTATTTTGTGCTTTGTGCTTTTTGTGGGAGATCGTTGTACACTGAAGATGAATTAATTAATCTACATTTTGACTAGAGCCGCAAACTGCTCTAATTTGGACTTCATCGTAGCCTTCGAGTTGTCGTCCCTTTTATTGATCTCGGGCCACAACAAGCCGTGCTTCGGATCAGCTTTGGTAGCTTCTTCGAGGAACTCTTCGATTTTCGCACTCCTGGTCGCCTTTTCCTCGTCAGTACTCAACTGAGCCGCCGTCTCTGCCAAAAACTTGTAGTACCACCCCCAGGAGTCACCGTTGTCTAAATCACCCTTGATGGCCTTGTTCAACCAATTTCCTGCCTTTTCGTACTTGCGTTGATCCCAGAAAATACGTCCGATTGTACAGACGAGGTACGGATCAGTCTCGCACTTGTGTAGAGCATCGGTCGCCCTGGGAATGCGTGCATTCCTCGGCTCCTGTAGAATTTGTTCACTCCATAGGAGACCTGATGTAGGGCATTCCTGTAACGCTTTCGAGATCAAGCTCTTAGCTTGCCCTACCTGGCCACTTCGAAGTTCGAGATGTATAGAATGGTACCAAAGTGTCTGATTGGATTTATTGGCGAGTCTCGCTCGATCGAGTAATGCTCTCGCTCGAATGACTTTCCCATCAGATTCCTCAAGCCGAGCAGATGCTATCCATAATGGGACACAACTCCTACAGAGCTTGACTGCACTGGAGTATGTTTCCCTGGCTAACGTAGTATTTTTCAGTAACTCGTGAAGATTGGCTTTGATGATCCAAAGTTTCTCTGATGTTCTGAACAGTGCCAATGCTTCGTCTGCCAATTTGAGAGCTTCTTCCAAGTTGCCTGTTTGACGTTCAAACACAACGGATCGTACATAGATGCGTTCAGTTCCAGCTTCGCGCCTGGCGCGAGAGAGGTATTGTCTGGCTTTTTCGCTCTCGCCATTCTCTGTCTCGAGTTTGACCGCGGCAAGCCATACATCTTCGCTATTGGGATTATACTCGAAACTTCTGGCCAATATATCTCGAGCAGCACCCAGATCGCCTGAAATCCATTTCTCTTTCGCGTACATCAACCACAGAATTTCTGCATGAGGACACGCAAGGACGCCCTTTTCCAGGACTTCGAAGAAATTTTCTCGCTTGTCCAGACTCTTTTCGAATTCTGCAGCCCTTCGCCAGATGGACTTTTTTGTTGGTAATTCTGCGAGAGCATAAGCAAATATTGCTCTGGCAGTCTCTGGATGTGATCGATCGACAGCGCCATCAGCATCATCCATCCAAATATCTTTCCATTCGTCTTCGTCGACGTTCAATTTCATGACTGCACGTACGACAGCTTGAGCTGTCAGGACTCCACCGTCTTCTTCGTTCTTCTCCGCTTCCTGTAGCCATTGATCTCGAGACAGCATTCCTCCGTATTTGGTCAGTTCTTGCATAGCGCGGTTGATCACCACCCCGACTCTTTCACTGTTGCCCTGCTGTTCCTCAAGTCGAGCAGCTGCAATCCAAATCTCGAATGAAGTCCGAATCGTTGCTCTTGCTTTATTCAATACCTTCCTAGCGTTCTCATACGTTTCCAGACGGGCCAGAGCTAGCCACAGCTCGATCGACAGGGGTATCAGTTCCGTGGCTCGTGCAAGCAGGAGTTTCGCATCTGCTGGATCTTCTTCCAGATTCACTGCTTCCTTCCATAATTTGACAGACTGTGGTATAATTTCCAAGGCCTTCCTCATGACACGCCTCTTATTCGCATTTTCCGTTTCGAGCCGCATCGCCTGGATCCAGACTTTTACGGATTCTGGTATATGACTGACGGCTTGTGCAAGTATTCTCTTTGCATTGTCAGTTCCATTCAAACGAGCAGATTCAAGCCAGATGTCCTCATTTTGTGGACAATGCTCGCAACCTTTCGCGGCCAATTGGCGAGCTTGGACCTGTTTCCCAGCGACCTCTTCCAGTCGAGCTGCAGCGATCCATCCTGGAGCATGTTTCGGATTCGTCTGTGTGACTGATTGCAACAATAGTCTAGCCTTCTTGACGTCTCCGATCTCGGCGGACGATTGAATGATCTGACTGTCCAAGCCTGTGAGATATCCTTTCGGATCAATGGAGGATGAGCCTCCGGTCTTCAGAGATGCTTGATCCAATTTAATGCCAAGAACTTTGTCTCTCGCTTGACCCATCTCGACAAAATCAGTCGTCGATCCTGTCGTTGTACCATCCGCCTCGATACTCGTCTCGTATTGCGTAGAGTCTTGGGCGCCAGCTATGACGCTATCCGGCACGGCATAGTACCTCTGCTCCTTCAATTGCTGCTTCTGTCGCTTGTGTTTTCTCGTCAAGTCTCCAACTTCCGGCAAGTTTGCCCACTCTTCATCAGTGACAGTCGCGAGCCCTCGTTTCAGTTCTGAAAATTGTGAAGCTATGGGAGGCAGGATAGTTCCATTCTTGTCTCGTCGTACCTCTTCTTGCTCCTCGTTGCGCTCGTCTCTAAGATTGGTCAGAATTGCCGTTGCATCTACAGTGACATAACATGTCGTACCTAGCACGCTTATTGCGTCTGCTCATCATCGTGTCTTCAATCAGATCGTACGCCTTATCAGCCTCCTCGTCGTCGCGATCGTAGGGTCCACCGGCGAACAACCCCGTTTCGTTTTCCGGATCTTGATACCGTTCATCATTCTCATCATTATTGTCGCCGCCGCTATTCTCCAGAGCTGCTGCTTTAGCAGCCAGAACGGCTTGAATCGTCTCCTCGTCGGGTCCTTCGCGTGCTGGACCGATATCAGAACGTGTCGTGAACCCAGTCGCACCTCTCCCGAGACCAGCGACATAGTGTTCCGGAGCCTCTTGGTTCAGGAACGCAAGCCGATTGCTCATTATGCAAGTAAATCACAAAGAAATAGAATGGTGGTGTATAGAGCGAAATTGTGCTCCCTTGAACTTCAAAAAAGTTCTCCGCAATCCTGTACGAACCGAATAATTCGTTGGCTCTCATTGCTCTTCCTCCACTTACTTGCTATTACACCCCTGAAAAAGGCTACAGATTGGGATGGGGCTAGCGAGTGATATTGCTTAGGCTGATACTATGCTGTGCTATGCTATGCTATGCTATTATTACGCTTGTTTTGATGCACCGCCTTCGCTCTCGGATAAAGAATGATTTGAAAGACGTGAAATATCAGTGCACATAGCAAGTACGTCTCTGGCACTCTCTCGTGGCCGGAGAGTACTCCATCCAACCGCCTTCTTTCCCCCAGCAGATTTTTCCAGGATTGATGGCCACAGTACCGTTGTATGTGATTGCAAACGCCGGCACTGCTGTGTCCGCCAGGACTAGTACTGATGGCGCTGGGAACAGACGTAAGGATGACGAATAGGACCAATAGATCGGCCGGACATTGAGGGGAAAGGGTGACAGATGGGATTGGTCCAGGATGGTACGGATCAGTGTTCGTCCAGTCACCACCTCGATGGGTTGCTTCTCGGCTGGTGTAGGGAGGGCAGGGGAGCTTGAGGCGGTCTGGTCTGCAGGCGTCAAGAACACCTGAGCTTGAGTATCTAATTGTGTCTCCCCATCATCGTGCATAAGGACTTGGTCATCGGCATCATCCACGGGATGTTCTTCCAACTCGACTGCAGGGCGCTTCATCGTGATGTTGTTCCTTCTAAGGCGTTCCACCATGTCGTCACGATACAGGACTATCTCTTGTGTGAAATAATTCAGGCGGGATGGATTCGAACCGAATACAACATCCTTGCACACTCTCTGAATTCGGTTGACGAATGACTTCGGAATCGTCTTTCGAGGGACGACGGAGATTCCTCCAAGACTCCACGGGTCGTTACTTCCCGGGATGAAGACGAATCGCGCGCTGGCACAAAGCTTGGGAAATTCTTCCAGAGTTGCGGCAAGGTTGTCCCATAATTCCTTGTATATCGTAGATGATCCATTTGCATGGTGTGCATGACTGATGAAATTTCCCATCATGACGATCGCTAGTGGCAAATCGCCCGAGTTGAGGACCTCATAGCTGCTTAGCATACTTTTGATAGCCTTGATGGACCGAGGATTATCAAGATGGCAATCAGCACAGAATATAATCCTTGCACCTCGATAGCTCTGTTCCGCTCTTGCCAAGTGTCTCTCCTGAGACTTTTCGATACCGATTCCAAGCAGATCCAGTCCAGAGTAAACGTCCCTGGTTGTCTCTCGCAGCTCTGGTGGCGGCTGTCCCATGACGGACACCAGGAAGGTCTCGTCCTCAGTATACAATCCATCCACGAGGACAAAACAGCCAGGACAAAACCATCCACCTCCGCAACTGGCTCCCGTAAAGTCGAGACGAACGGAATCGTCGGCGTCCTCTAGATAATAATTTGAATCGACTCCGGTCGTCAAGAGGCCAAACAACATGAAAGATTTCCCCTGCCGTCCAAGGAGGTTCTTGATCGAGGTCAACTTGTGAAAAGTGCCAGACTGGTTTGCAAACGACGGCGCTTGGAACGACTCGTGCCTGAGAATGCGTGCTTTCAGAAAGTGATAACGTTCGAGCCATAGTTGTGGTTTTGCGACTGCCTCCGGAAACAGCGAGGGTTTCTTGACGGAGTGCTCGAACGTGGACCGCAAGTGAGAAAAGTGATAGATTGGCTGATCGTATGCGTCGATATAGGTCAAGTACCGCTTCGGATCAATCGTCGACGATACTGACGGTGCTGCGGCATCAAGCATCACGGTATCCTCCCGTGCCAAAGTAGAGGGTCGTGCGACATGTGGGACGTCGAGCGATTTGATGATTGGCAACAACCCTGCTTCGGAAACAATGGGTTCAGCATCCTGTGTTCGTTTCCACGACTTCGCAATCTCATCGAGGACTGGTTCACACGAAGATCGCCATGACTGGCCGCACTTGTTGCCGATATAGTTTGCGAGTACCTTGAGTGCATCCGATTTCAATGTCAGATTATACTTTTTCGTAAAGACCCGAAAGGCAAGAGGTCTCAATTGAGCCGGCTCTATCTTGACTGCAAGCGTGGTCCTTGGAGCTGGATTGTTCGCAAATAAAGGAGCGACTGTAGTCATGATACGCGACCAATTAAAGACGCGATTATTATTGTATCGAAAAATAGCCCGACGACGTATTCCAAGACTCTCGGCCAACAGGAGATCCCACTAGAATGATACCTCAGAGTTCTCTTAGTCCTATGACTGTGTCTACCGTGGAAGTCCTGCCCGAGAAGAGAGAACCACGTCGTTGCGTATGTCGCGTTAGCATTCGTTACGTGTCGCGCCGTCGTTTTCGTCGTATTTGCCAAAAATATGGACATGTCAATGGCAGCAGCACTTGTTATCGCTCCCTTATACTCTTACCACGGAAATCAGGATAGATCAGAGGCCATGTCGTCAGTCATATGGCAATCTTGGCCCGGTATAACAATGAAAGAGTCACAGCGACTCTTGAAATTCTTTGCTAGCAAAGACGACATCGTTTACTTCAAGTCATCTCGAAAACATATCGTCGGTTTGTCCGGACAAGGCATCGTCGTTTTCAGAAACAAGGACACGGCTTCTTCACTGATACAAGCTGCTGAGGGACAGCATCATGAACTGGATTTATCGCACGTCTTTACAGATTCTACAGACGAAGCGTCGTCGACGACGACGAATAGTGATGCAAAAGGACGAGCTTGGAAAGTTGCATTGAGGGACGCCAACAAGTCACCCGCGTTTATACATATGGAGTCATCTATGATCAGACGTCGCAACAGAGTCAATCGGGAACACAATTTTATGACGAAATACTCAAAGTTTCTCACCTCGGAAAGCGTCAATAGCGCTGTAGATTCAAAACTCAATCCTAATGTCGCACAATTCTTGACTGATCTGTGGCAACGGAAAAAGGCAGAGTTGAGGCAGGTCGAACGCTTCAGAAGTGCCAAGAAGAGTACCTATGTCCAGATGAACCAGTCGAACGCTTCTGAGGATCAAGCCGCCAATGTTTCATCCAACGAGGACAGTTCGTCAGAACCTGCAGATTCGACTACTCAGGATTCCACAATCACCGAGACCGAGCACGAACACGAACACGAACATAAACCCGACGATGAAACGACGAGTGGTGACTCGGAACCTTCTGTGCCAGGACTGACGGAGAAATCTGCTGTCGCTTGAAAGCGTCAATCCTCAAAAAGAAAAAAGCATGAACATATTGACTGGCAAGAGAGAAAGCTACATGATATTGTAAGCAGGGCAACGGGATTTAGTCTCGATGCATTCTCAGGGAGCATAGCGAGTTGTAACTAGTAGCATATTTCACTCATTTTTATTCCTTCTATAATCTTCTCTGTTCTCTGTCCGTTCCTGCATTATCCTGTCCAGTATAATTCAAAGACTTCTAAACTGATCCCCTATACTGATTCTCTTGCATTGAAAGTATTCGCCATACCGCTAACAATATATTCCATGACCAAAGCTGGCAGACAAAAATCATTTCGTCACTTCTCGCTCAATCTCTTGATCAATTTCTTCCAGAGGTTTCAGATTTTCAAGTCTCTGCAGGGATTTGATGTCTTCCGTAGATCCGGGAGCAGCAGGCGAATCCTTTTCTTTTCCTAGCCATCCCATCCAGCTGGACCTCTTGGCTTTCTTCTCCGACACGAGTGGAGGTCCGAATGTCTCTTTGACATCGCTCGGTGGAGGAAGCATGGCAGGTGCAAATTGAGCTGAAAGCCGGCGTGCCTCACCCGGCGAGATACGATCTGCAGCAACACCAGAGGCCAGTGGACGAAGTCCCTTCGGAGTATTGACCGGGCTCCTGGAGCTTGACATGGCAGGAGATTTAGACCTCCTACTTGCCTCGTCTGCGCTTCTCTGGAAGCCACCATATAAATTAGTGTCCAGGGAAGTTCTACGATCGAAGGATAGTTCTGCTACTGGTAGCAAGCGCGATGAGTCTGGCGCAAGACTGTCGGAGTTGGGAGCCGGCGTTTTGCGCGAGAGCACAGACTTGGTCCGCTGGAGAAAAGAAGGCGCTGGAGCTTTGTCAGTGGTAGCGGGAATGGACCCAGGATTGAGCGGTTGCATATCTGCTGGGTCCTTGGCAAGTAAGTGTTCAAAACCTTGCGTGTTCAGCATTCTGGCGACAATAGTGTTGACGTACAAAGTCAGTGCTTTGTTGGATTCCTGTAATTTCAAGACCTCAGCTTCGAGGTCTGCGCGACCTGCCACCTCAATATTCTGGACAGTCTTGTCATTCGAGTGCAGTGAAGCAGAGTCGAGTTCCGAGGCGAGATCGATACCATTCGGACGTCCTCGCATAGATTGGTATTTGTTGCTATTAGAAGAAGTGGATTGCATGAAAGGAGACATTGCAAATTCCCCATTGACGGTCTTGTCTTGTAGGAGCGTCTGGTATCCATCAATATCTTCTCTGAGTCTACTATTTTCGAGCACGAGATCATCGATCCGCTGCTCCAGTTGTGCCAGCCCTGGTAAACCTGATTGTGTCAAACTGTCAACTTCATCCTGCAGATTTTTCCTGTCGTGCTCGAGTGCCTGTATCTGACGATCCTTCGACGAGATGCTCATCTGCAAAGCAAGCACGTTATTGCCAGAATTAGTCCTTGAATGTAAAGATGACTCGCCGTCTTCGAGACCATTCAGATCACGGACGCGGGGCGGTGAAGCCATCGAATTTGTTCTTTGATGAAGCCTCTGTATCTTGTCCGTCATTTCATTATGCTTCTCGGAAAATTGAGTCTGCTCGCTCAATAATTTGGCTCTCTACCAATAATTAGATTATTGTGTCGTGATTGTCAGTATTTTCGACCCACATCTTCCTCTGCTTTCTGCTCGGACACCTTGAGACGTTGAGCGAGATCATCGATCATTGCATCCTTTGATTCCAGCTCACTTGCTTTCCCCAACAAATTCTCTTCGAGTCGTACATATTCCTTCTGAAGTGAGTCGCTCGATTGTTTGACGACGAACAGTTCCTTTTCGGACGCTTCTTGCGCAGTCTCTGCTTCCCTCAATCTCACTCGCAGCTATCTCATCAGAAACCAAGCGAATCACAGGTCTGGGCTCCAGCGTACGTCGTTCATTTCTATCGTTATGGCTTCCGTTTCAGCAGATATTTCCGTATTGGACTTTGCCGTTGAACCTGACTTTGCCGATCGGACCTGAGGCCTCGTGAATGGACTCTGCGCTCTGGATCCTGTGCCTTTGATGGGCGTACCCTCGTCCGAGTTGGACGTGTCCTTGTGGAGCGCTGGCTTCTGGCCTGTTGTTTTGCTCACAACATCTTTACGACCTTCGCTGCCGGCGGTATGCTGACGGGCTTTCGACGCCGTCGTCGGCTTGGCACCAGACATGTCTCGACCTTCAATGGTATCCTGTGGCACAAAGTCGCCCCTGAACCCACTCAGTACTCGTAGTAGGTCCGAGCGTGGGTCATGTGTCAATTCGCTCGTGTTCGATCGATCGACACCCGAGAGAATCGTCAATTGCTTGGCGTGAGCTTAAACTTATTTTTATCACGGTGGCCCACTTCACGACACCCCCTGGGAATACGAATGGCTAAGTAAAATGAAGGAAATTTTTAACAGCACATGATTGCTTTCAGTGGCTTGTAATTAAGGGAAACTAGTGGGATAATGGAGAATTTTGTCGTAATCGTCAGTTCGTTCATTAATTGGCCAACGCCAGCACCAGCACGGTCCGAGTCGGCAGGTACGCTTGGAGGAAGTTTGCACGCCCGTTCCAACTCATAGGTTCAGTGAAGAATTCGCCGGGTCCTGCGATCCGTCCGTATCCTCCAAATTCAGCATCGTCCGAATTGAGTACAATTTTATATTTGCCCGGGACATCCACGCCGATCCGGTAGTCCGTGTAGGAGTTTGAGGCGTGCAAGTTGAAAATGAAGAGGAGTCCGGCCCTTTCAAATGCAATGACTCTGTCGCCTTCGTGTTTCAAACTGATGTAGGCTGGGTCGGCGGATAGGAAGCCGTATTTGGCTTCCAGATGCATCATTGCGGCATCAAAGTCGTTCAACATGCCGTAACGCAGTAGCTTATCGTCAGGCAGATTGAATTGACGACGGGCGTGCATGAAACTATTGTTATTTCCCTCCCGAGGGAAGTCGAGCCACTCGGGATGACCAAACTCGTTGCCTTCGAAATTGAGGTACGCTTCTCCGCCGAGAGCCATAGTCAGAAGTCGAATCATCTTGTGCATAGCCAAGCCACGCTCGATCGTGGGAGTGATGGCGGACAGCTTCGACATATTGGTATACATCTCTGCGTCCATCATCCAGAATGCCAGAGTCTTATCGCCTACGAGACACTGGTCGTGTGACTCGGCATAGGCGACGGTCGGCTCGCCGTAGCGTCGATTCGTGAGAGTAAAGCAAACGTTGCCGAGATCCCATTCTTCGTCCTTTTTTTCTTTCAACAATTTTATGTATAGATCGGGAATAGCCATGGCGAGCCGGTAGTCGAAGCCGAGACCACCGTCAGCGACGGGTATACAAGTTCCCGGCATTCCCGAAACATCCTCAGCTATAGTGATGACATCTGGGTACAGCTTGTGGAGCATGATGTTTGCCATCATAAGATACGCAACAGCCTCCAAATCGACACCGGGACCAAAGTACTCATGATAACCCCCAGAGAAACCCGTGCCGATTCCGTGATGCAAGTATATCATGCTGGTGACCCCGTCGAATCTGAATCCATCGAAATGATATTCCTCCATCCACCATCGTAGATTGGACAACAAGAATCTTTGCACTTCGTAATGTCCATAGTTGAAAAGACGAGAGTCCCAAAGGGCGTGATGACCCTTGGGTCCAGCATGGAAGTACTGATGATCGCTACCGTCAAACTCGTTTAGACCATCGAGCACATTTTTCGAAGCGTGGGAATGGACAACGTCCAGCAGGACTGTGATGCCCAAACCATGGGCCGTATCAATCAATTCCTTGAGCTCTTCTGGATTTCCATAACGAGAAGACGCTGCAAAGAACGAGTTGATCTGATAACCGAACGAGGCATAGTACGCGTGTTCCATTATCGCCATCAATTGGATGACATTGTAGCCCAGCTTGTGAATACGGGGTAATGTGTCTCGTGTGAATTCTTTGTAAGTGCCAACTCTCTGCTCGGGTGTCGATATACCCACATGGGCTTCATAAATTCTAGCACTCTTGGGTCGAGACGGACGTTGGTTCTTGAATTGGTATTTCTGCGGAGGATTCCAAAAGACTGCATCATATGCCGGGCTGACAGAAAGGTCTTGCGTCACGTAGTTGACCCATGCTGGCAGCCTGTCGATTCGTCCTGCGCCCTCGGCAATCATAGAGATCTTGACCTTTGAGCCGTGAGGAATCGCCGGTTTGCCATCCTTGGCCGGTACCGTCACAGACCAGGTGCCAAATTGATCCCGGTCCATCGCATTCGCTTCCCTGTCCCAATTATCTAGAAAAGTCAATATTGAAAACAACCATAAAGATAACAACACCCTTACTGAAGTCGCCGATGAGGCACGATTTATGAGAATTCGGTGCCCACTCGCGATAGAGAATATCGCCATTCTATGTAGGATCAGTTTCAATGATCGAGGATTCACAAAGGCTTTGTACGTACAGGCTGGACATGAAATCCGTACTTTTCGTAACCTTTCGAGAAAGAATCGAGCGAGCCCTCGTTCCGCTCAATATCCCTGATCCACTTTTGCGTCAAATCAAAGCGAGCCTGGATAGGCTCCTCGAAGGGTTCAAGGTACGGATCATCCCTGATCATTTTAAACGCAGGCCGTCTTTCGACCGCCGATTCAGAAGAAGTAGTAGCCATGCCTGTGTATCCAATAATATCCAGAAACAATGAAAAAGAGAAGACCTGCACAGAACGTCCCTCGTCACTGCACGAGAGAGAGAGAGAGAGAGCTAGAATGTGCGGTACCGATGACGCAAAATGGAGAAATCCCACCTTCTTAATAACTTCCCGTGCGTCACGCGCCGCTTCACGTGCTCAGCCATTTCTACAGGCTTCACGTGCACTAGTAGTCGTGCTCGTATACATGAATAGCCTTATGGAGTGGAGGCAGATCCTTACCCTTGACCACACTCAAAAATACCAGCAGTTCAGGCTCACTATGCCGAATCGTGCTATTCAGCAGGCTAAGCGTCTCCTCCAGATCCGTTCGGGTCCGGCAAGTCTGGTTCTGCCCGCGGAGTACACATCGCTGTCTCTGCAATTCTCGCAGAAGAATGCGAATGGGCATATGGGACCACGAAAGTTTACGCAGCAGAGTCTCCCACAACTGCAGTTCCAAAATCCCTCGCTCAAGATCGACGTGAAGCGTGTTGTGGATAAGGAAGATCCGAAGAACTTGAAGATACCTGCTGTATTGAGGTTGACGCGCCGCGGGGAAGAAGATACTGAGATTAATGTGCAGGGCTTACACAGCGACGAGATACTCAAGCGCTTGATCAAAGCCACTGGCGCGACGACAATTCAGGAGACAGAAGGTTCGGCTGTCATTGCATGAGTCTGAGAGACCAGTGAGCGGTTCGGTCGTCACCGTTCACACATACTTCTTCATCCGGCATTCGGACAAGGGAAAAATTCGATCCCCGAGGATATTCACTTGGACGATAGCTGCTCTTCTTCAAGCTAGCTTCGTGCATAGTGTTCTGCCTGCATCATTAGCAAGGTGTCCTTTTGCGCAGCTAGACAGACAATTGCATCGAACGTCACATTCTAGTGGCCTACACAGCGACCGGCGAGGCATCTTCAAGTCTTACGAAGTCATGGACGGAGAATGACATTCTGGCTCTTAGCCATCGATTATATTAGAACGCTTATGCTAATGCTTTTCTCATCAATACCAAATCCAAATCACTTACCTACAAAACCATCTCTCAACGCTTACGAGCGATAGCGAGATCTATTTCCACCTTTCTGATCATTCCCCGAAGTCCGATTCCTGCGTTGCCTTGTTCCTCCAGATAGTCCTCCATCTTAACTCTGCAACCGGCCAACGAGGGTGTGATTGGGAATGACCCGTGACTCAGTGGGTTCAGCAACATGTCGAACAAAGGCTCCCACAGGTCCTGTTTCCAGTACCGTTTGAACGAATTCTTCAATCCATAACGCTTCTTGCCAGCACCGAGACTGCCAACATTGACAGTCTCGATATATTTACCGAACAGCATGGAGTGCACGATGCAGGCGAGCCCGTGGTAATCTATCTGATAGGTCCACGGCCTGGCTTCTCTCATCTCGATACAGTCCTGCTCGTCGGTCTTCCAGTCCGCGATGAATTGCACTCCAGATACAAACTGCTTCATGTCGATCCCGCGGCCGAAGTCAATCAGGGTGATGCCCTTGTGCTCCCAGCCGACAGATCCGTCCCGCTTGTAGGCTGTCGACCACTCATTCTCATTCACAGCGCCGAAGCGTAATAGACAATTGTCCGGCTTCAGATCTCCATGCATCAATTCCTTGGCGTGCAATGCTTCGACTGTCCGCAGTAATTCGACTGTCAAAAATATGGCAAGAAGCTCATCCACACCCCCAGCATCAGTGCGGTTCATGTTCACCAGATCGAGAATCGTGCCTTGCTCTCTGTAGTCTAGCACTAAAAAAGAGCAGTCCGAAAACTCATTGTATTCGTGTGCCATAGCAATCGATTGACTCGGCCGTGACAGGCCCAATCTACGATGCGCTTGACGCATGATGTAAAATTCCCACGATGAGCCTGGTCTCTCAATCTTCATTGCCTCGAGCCTGGAGCGGGACACGCCAGAAACTCCTGAAATGTTGTCGACCAAAAAGACCGGCGCGAAAGCGCCTTCCCCTAATTTCTTCTTTATCGCGTATTTCGATCGGAAGTCGAGTATCACTTCGAGATGCTGGGTCGCTTCCCCACCCTTCTTGTTCAAGGCTCGAATGTATTTCTCGATGGCATCAAATTTCTTGCCATAAGAGACGTCTGGTGACACCTGACAACAGTCATAGGTCTGAATTTGTGGAAATATGGCCGAGAAGATCATTTCTCTGATGGATAAGTCCATCGGATTACAAATCGATTCCTGGATTATGGGGCCCTTGGCTTTCGTAGAATGGCAGACAGCCTTTTCTGCAAAAGGCTTCTTCTCACCCAAGACGGGACGCGACTTCATCTGAGCAGACAAGGCAGGTTTCTCGGGCGGAGCCATAGATTGATGGAGTGGCTGTCGTGGAGGTGGGTTCTCGATGAACGGAGAGCTATATAAAGGATCGTTCTGGAGTGCGTGCTCAGTATCTTCCTCATCAGTGACACAATCGTCGTCCTCGACCAATATCGCCATCGATTTCTTGGGAAGAGTTGATAGATGCAAGTGTTCGGTGTCTTCTGTGATTGGAGTCATGAGGTCGAATCCACCAGCTCGACCCAGGGGATGTTGTTGTTGTTGTGGCGTTGCCGGTACGGATGGTAGCGCATTGACAGTAGGAATCATGTTCTCCTTGAAGTCAGCTTCGTCACGATTTGCTGGCTCGGGTAAAAGTTCATCTTCAGACTCTTGCTGAACATTGACTACGGCGTTCCTGTTATCCTCGTCAAAGTCAGAATGGTATTCGGACACAGCGGTGCTTTGGGTACCTTGTTGAGACCAAGGAGCGTCCTGGGTTGCCGCAAAAGTGTTGTCTGGCTCGTCTTCTTCAGAATCAGAATCGGAACTATCGTCTGACTGCTCGCACTTCAAAGGTTGACTGAATAGGCCAAGGATATCGTCCATCGCCGCTTTTGTGTTGATGGTTGGAGAAGCGGCTTGACGTTTCATTGCCTTATGCTCCGGGCTATGCTTCAGAGGACTGTCCATATCCATGACCGATACATACGAATCTTCGACAACTGTACTGCCGGACTTTGTCGACTGGGTGGTCTGTAAGTCAGGCCACTCAAAATTCAGTAGACCCATGGCTTGCGCCTTCATCTCTTCAAAACTGATTTCGTCGCCAATTTGTGCATAGATTGCCTCCAAATCACAGACAACTCGTTCACTCTTTCTTGGTGCTGCTTCAGTCGGTCTAGTGTGTACGGTAGGTTCGTCTTTGAATATCTCGAGCTTTTCTGAAGCACGAGGTTGGCCGCTCTGGTGCAATTTCTCTCCAAACATCTTTTTAACCTCAACGGAGTTCTCTTTCCTCCTGCTCTGTAAGGTTCCTATGCTGCCCCACCCACCGGTTCCGACATGCTCCGGCTCTTGTGGCTCAGTTGTGTCAGTAAAGATCTGCATTCTAGCTCTTTGTGGTTTGACTGCAGGCGGCAACATCTGCTGAGCCTCCGTCAGACCGCCGAACTTGGTTGTAAGAGCGGCTCGGACCGCCGCAATCGGAGGTGATGAAGGCTCATCTGCACTTGGTGGATTGGCAGCCAGTCGCTGGGTGAATTCATCGTACTTTCGTTTGAGTCTGTTAAGAGGCCTAGCCCCATGTATAAGTCCCATCTGATATACTTCGTCTGCCTGACCCTTCCTATTGTTCACTTCCAGAAATGCAGCATATTCTTCGTAAAACGTGGCAAGGTCCTGCCCGATATTGTTCCTCGCCAAGAAGCAAAAAAGCTCCCGAGGATCGTCGCTGAACCGCGCATACTCAATCCAAATCTTGAGATAACGCGGATCATTCGCGTAATGTGAAGAGTTGACGAACTGTTTCGAGCATCGTTCCAGGAGCTGCACGTATCCACTGTGCGCACTGTGACCTGCAGGGAACGCCTCTTTAGTCCAATTCAGATACTTCATCCATACCTCGAGAGGATCATCC
Source organism: Taphrina betulina (assembly GCA_008802775.1). Lineage (NCBI taxonomy): Eukaryota > Fungi > Ascomycota > Taphrinomycetes > Taphrinales > Taphrinaceae > Taphrina > Taphrina betulina. Next base: position 31,849 of record VWSI01000019.1, read on the forward strand.
AAATCTGCAGAACCCACCAGTTCTGTCTCGAAACGTTCGCGCATGGCATCATTCGCATTTGCTGCCGACGCAGGCTCAACACTAAATGCCTTGGCCAGACTGATCGCACTTCTCCCTTGTCTCGAAGGCTCTATATTTTCCTTCTGACACTCTAGAGAATCAAAGTCGACCAACTGAGACGCTGAGCCATCTATCGTCATGTTGTTGTGGCCCCCCAAAGTAATTCAGTGCCGCGCTCAAGACCAATTGTTTACATTCGTTGGAGCTCCTCTGCAAGCCACCAAGCCAAGAGAGAAAAAAGCGTGGGAAGTGATCACCGATGAAAGATTCTGGAGTATATAACGCTGGTCTCACTCAGACTCTTTTACTTCCTTAACGACCAACTTCACAGAATCTGTTGATAGTTTGTGTCCAGTTTTGTTTTCCAAACAAAGCTACGAAGCAAAAGATCGACGATGATACGAAACGTTTCTGTCCATCAGAGTGAGGCTACGATGGATGACTTCTAGCTTCGGCATGAAATCTCCTCTTCACTGTGCACTTCCTTATGGTTGGGCGCTACGATGATCTCTTGCTCTGTCCTGACCTCTCGGGGAACGGCTGAGTAGGACAGGAACGCATTCTGAGATCTTTTCCCTCCCTTGCGACCCTTCGCACCTCTAAAAGTTTCGCTATGTTTATATCGAATCTTGTAGTACTGCAGAGTGTTTTTATCTAGTACGATAGTTTACATATATATATAATCTTTCTGTTCCTGTTTTGCAGCCCTTATTTTCTTGCCTTCCTTTCGACAATGCGTTCCTATGGAATCTTTGCATGGCAATTACAGCAGCTCGCTGCCAGCCGAGGATGTCTATCGTTCGACTTCCTTGAAGTGGCACAAGGTCGTTCGGAAGATGGAGCCTGTTACTGGGTGAAATAATCGACCTGCATGCGCCTAGATGACCCGCCTGGACCATTAACAATTGTAGCGTTCTCTAAACGCAGTCGCTTTACCTAATGAAGATGATTAGCCCTTGGTCAGTGTCCGTAGCCCTGGCATCTACCCTGAATACACCAGTCGCACGACTCCTCGGTGGGATCGACATGCGTACGCTGTGTACGGCCGGTATGAGCGATCGAAGTGGTTGTGAAAGAGTCGTTGGCTCTGTGCAAATTACAGAACATCGAGCCGCACTCTTTGCATTTGATATATATGCCTTGTTTGCAATCAGCACAAGAATGGCCACCTGTTCTATCAGCAAATGCAATCTTTGTCTAGAAGCAAGACGTGTACATTCGTAGCAGACTCTAGTTATCGGACTGGTACACCCAAAACACCAGAACTTGAAGCAACCCCTGCATGTGCGTGAATTGATGCAAGGATAGCAACCCCGGGCATGCTGCCCGCAAGCTGTGCATCTTGCAGCTCTTTCGGCACACAAATGCCATTGATTCTGTGGGTCGCTGGTAAAAGCATGCTCTTCTGGACAAGACATCAGATCTGTCGTGATGCCAACGGCAGCAAAATCACGGGCAACACTGGCCGCAATGGCATTCACGCCAGTCGACTTGAAGTGGGGGGCGCCCAGCAACCCAACAGACAACAACTTTTGCGCATGACCGTTCTTTCTGGCAGAGAGGACGGCAAGCAGTAGACCTTCCATCAGTTCGGTGCAACCACCGAGGCCGAGATGTCTCAGATTGGGACACCTCATGAGGATCACAGCCACCGTCATTTCACTGACATCGGAACAGTCCAGAGTCAATTCCCTCAGGGCCCCAGGAACCACGTCATTGTTCAGATAGTACGTTATGACATCCTTCGTTCCTCCAGTAAAGTCCAGGCGCTTCCAAGTATTGGGATTAGATGTGACGAGTTCCTGGAAAGTCTTAGATACATGACGTAATCGCAAGCAATCCGATGTCCGCAGGTAGCCGCAGAGCACTCGATAGACGGGATCGAGCTCTATAAGATAGCCTAGATCCATGCAGTCTCCCAAGCCTTAGCACAGGCCAGTCTATCACTCTTCTGTATTCCTGCGCGATGACTCGACAGATGGTATGGCTTGGTAGCTCGGCAGATCTATGAGACTAGTACTACCCAAAGCTGCTCACGAACTCCCAGCCAGTATGCAGTCTATACAGGACCCCTCTTCTTGATCTGCGTACGAGTGAGTGGAGAACAAGATCCGGCTCCAGAATGTGGGGTTTACCTCAATCTCTCTAGGGTCCACAAATTGGACGCGATCCGAATTCTGGAAAGACGCGACGTTTGGTGCAGCAGGCAGGCAGTCGATTCGGTGTTTACGCGTCTCTGACAACAGCCATTCTTTTGCTTGTCTCTGAGGCTGTAGATTGGTACGGAATCGACATCAGAGCCTCTCGATAGTCACTTGAGCTTCACTCATGGCTCTCATCAACGTCCTCGATATTCGCTTTCTGAATAATCCGGCCCCGATCGCCTCCCCCTACGAGATAGAGATACAGTTCGAATGCCTAGATTCGCTCGCCCATGACCTGGAATGGAAGCTGATCTATGTCGGTTCTGGGTTCAGTGAGGATGTTGAATTAGACAGCTTGCTTGTAGGACCCATACCCACGGGCGTCAATAAGTTTGTCTTCACGGCTGACCCTGTGGACGTTTCTCAGATCCCAAACTCGGACGTCTTGGGTGTCTCGGTGATCTTGTTGACCGCCAGCTATGACGATCGCGAGTTCGTGCGAGTCGGATTCTACTCTAACAACGAGTACTCGAGCTCAGAGCTGCGCGAGAATTACGACAAGCTGTTGGCACAAGGCACAGACGAGGAGAGAGCCGCCTGGAAGTTCGAAGGTGTCAGGAACGTGGATGTACAGAGGAATATTCTTACTGCCAAGCCTAGAGTCACCAGGTTCAACATCAAGTGGGACAATGAGAATTTCAATGATGAGCCTCCAGAGCAAGAAGAGGTAGACGCGGAAGAGGTCGTTGAATTGGAGCAGCTTGGAGAAGGTGAGGACGAGGAGGATGCAGAGGAAGGCGACGGTGGTGAAGAGGCCGGTGAAGGCGAGCCGGCCGATGCCGAGATGATTGAGGACAGCAAGACAGGAGGCACGGAAGATACTGCAGAAGGGCGTCCGCATGATGCGGGACCCGATGCAGAGGAGAATCTCGAGGAAGAGGAGGACGAGGAAGAGTTGGGCAGTGGCTCAGAAGCCGAGGACTCGGAGGAAGCAGAAGGCGAAGAGGACATCGATGTGGATGACGTAGAGACTGCAAAACCTACAGACGGCACAACGAACCTGGACGGAGCTGCGTGAGCATAAAAGTTGAGTCGTGTTGCAACGATCTGTACAGTAGACATTCGCTATCTATATACATAATAATTATGCATTGAGTTTTGGCTTTTTCCCTCGGCAAAACACAATTCTCCCGTCCCGACCTCCAAGCATTACGTCGTTTGTCCGATACCACTTACATACATCCTGACGCTATCCTATCTCAGTGGCAGATTTGATGACACAAGACTCCGACGAGAGGGAGCCGCTGGTAAAGAAGAGTCATCTTCATTCCAAGAGTCGGTCCCGACAAGGTCGCGGCCACGAAGCTCCAATCAATGAGCCTTTTCGAAGTCCTTCGCAGAGCCCTGAACGCTCTCACAGAGCGCCATCTGAGTCTCCAAGTTCTTCCTCTTCCTCCTCTGTCAGCGAGAAGCCAAATCCTCTTCTGATACTGCCTCTCAATTTCTTCAACGCCTTCGGTTGGTCCCTGATCGAGGTCCCACTCATATATCTCCTTCGCACACGGATATGCGAGTTGCGCTTCGGCGATGTACCCGGCTCTCTGCCCTATGAAACGGATAAGTGTAGGACCGATGCTATCCAGATGAGTGTGTCTGGCATCCGAGCCGGTTTCCAGACGATTGCAGCTGTCCTCGGCTTGCTCACGACGACTTCTTATGGTTCCATCTCCGACTCGCAAGGGCGGCGTAAAGTCTTGCTCATCTGTAGCGTCTTCCATCTGGTCGGTGATCTGTCACTTCTAGGTATCGTGATGTTGCCAGGCTACACTAATCCTTATTGGGTGCTCATAGCCGCCGTGTTCAAGGGTTTTGGAGGTTACATATCTGCCGTTGTAGCGAGTCAAAATTCGTATGTGGCAGATTGCACGACTTCTGATAACAGGTCGCGATATCTGGGATGGAACTTTGCTACATATCATTTGGGAACTGCAGCCGGACCTCTGATAAGTGGAGTGCTAGTGGCAAAGTACGACCGTATGGATCTGGTCTACGCTATTTCAGTGACACTTTGGGGACTCTACTTTCTATATACGTATTTCATTCTGCCCGAGTCGAACCCGCCAGAGAACGTTGAGTCTGATGACGGGGCCGACCTCTACTCCTTGGCATCAGAGGGCAGTGCGGTCGATGTCGTGAAAAGTCGCATGCAACGATTGGGTACTTTGCTGTACGACCATTTTGTCGAACCCCTTGCCATAGTCTTGCCCTCGAGGACAAAGACAACCCTCGACTTCCTCGGACCTAGTACTGAAGCCAAGAGGCACTGGGATGTCTGTGTAGCAGCTCTCTTGATTGGCCTCACATTGTTCAGCACAGGTTCTATGGGCATGTTACCGCTTTACACCGATTACAAATTGAAATGGGGCTCGCTCAAGGCCTCATTACTGATGAGTGTCGATGCTGGAGCGTCTGCTGTCACGCTGACACTCTTCTTCCCATTCGTCTGTTGGGCCTTTGGCAAGTTCCTGAAGAGGTTCGGAGGATTTTCTTCTTGGGATGACCTTGGGATCACGATTCCATGGCTCAGCAGTCAAGATCCAGACCAGCCTCCCTCGAACTTCTATCCCGGCATCAGACCTTATAAATCGAGACCAGAGCAATCAAAAAGGACGTCGCAACGGAACAACCGTTTCCAAAACGAGAATGAGGAGAATGCGCTTGACGATCGTGCTGCTCAATTCAAAGAGGTCTCGAAGAAGATTACGGTCGTGAAAAGAGACCTCTGGGTGGCAAGGACGGGATACCTAGCAGCTGCGATCGCCGTCGCAGGCGTTGCAATGGCAAAGAACGATGCAGAAATGTACATATCGATTATCGTGCAGTCACTCTCCAACATCGCCCTGCCGGCAGTCCAATCGATCGCCCTGAACGGAGTGAGGTCAGAATACAACGGGCGAATCCTAGCCGGCTTTGCAATAGTCGAATCCCTCGCCCTTGTCGTACGCGGTCCAGTCTTTGCGGGAATCTATAGCCTGACACTGTCAAAGGCGCCAAATGCAATTTACTGGACCAGTTCAGGCGTCTACTTGCTATGCCTGCTCGTACTCGGTGTGGTCAAACTATACAGGCCGCTCGGAAGTTCCCAATAAGCACCCACTCGATTTTTAAGTCATGTACATACTTACCATAGACTGGATGTAATCTACTTTTCGGTATTGCTACCAGTAGACTATGACTCCCCCGTGTACATGTGGCTGGCACATCTGACATCGCTTGTTCTTGCCGAATCGTGTCCCCTCGTCAGCTTATCTCGGCAAATTACATCCACTTTGAATGCCTCGCGACCCTCGTCATCGCCGGTCCTTGTGTTTGGCGACGCTCAAAGACAAGGAGGGAAATAATGCAAGTTGTCGCACGCGCTGCCATGCGGAATTCTCTGGGGTCTCGAGCGTTTGGCACGACGCGGATCGGGTTGGCGGAAACCACGCATCTGAATATAGAGGCACCTCTACGGACTGTGCTCAGCGGTAAAGCGCTCCTGAACCATCCTGCATTCAATAAAGGAACCGCGTTCACGGAGAAGGAAAGAAAAGGTACCACACTCCGTACCTTTGAACATTGGAGAGAACATCTCCTAACCTTCGAAATATCGGATAGAAGACTGACTTCATGTAGACTTTGGGTTGGCTGGGTTACTGCCAAGTGGCATTCACACGCTCACGGAACAAGTCCACCGCGCGTATGAACAATACCGAGCGCTGAATTCCGACATTCTGAGGAATTCGTTCATGACGAGTATGCACGATCAAAATCAAGTCTTGTTTTACAAACTCTTTGAACAACACTTGAAGGAAATGATGGTACGCTTCAACTTCTTCAGGACGTCCATCATATACTTTTTTTTGCTGACGGAATCTAGCCTATCGTCTATACTCCAACCACTGGTACCACTTTTTCCAAATGTGTTGTAAATCAATTCTAACAAACAAAAATAGGTGAAGCAATCTCGAATTACTCTCGACTGTTTAGACGCCCTGAAGGGTGTTTTCTCAGTATTGATAACACTGCGGAAGAAATTGATGAGAGATTGGCGATGTGGGGAGAGGACGGCGATGTCGACTACATCATCTGTTCCGACTCTGAAGCCATTTTGGGCATTGGTGATCAGGGTGTCGGTGGAATTGGCATCTCGATTGCCAAGTTGACTTTGATGACTCTCTGTGGCGGATTACATCCCAATAAAGCGTTGCCCGTCGTTCTTGACGTCGGTACAGACAATGCCAACCTCATGAACGATGAACTCTATCTCGGTCTGAGGCGAGATCGAGTCAGGGGAAAGCACTATGATGAGTTTCTCGAGCGATTCGTGAGAGCGGTAGAAAAGAGATTTCCCAGTTCTACGCTACATTTCGAGGATTTCGGGACGAAGAATGCGCGAAAATTACTAGACAAGTATCGACATGACTTTTGTGTCTTTAATGATGACTCGCAAGGGACCTCCGCTGTGGTGTTGGCTGCGCTGACGGCTGGTGTCTGGGTTACAAAGTCGCATCTCAAGGATCAAAAAGTCTTGTTGTTTGGTGCAGGAACTGCGGGCGTAGGCATCGCCGATCGCATTCGGGATGCTATGATTGAGGAAGGTCTATCCCAAGAAGAAGCTCTGGGGCGAATCTATCTGATCGACCGACCTGGTCTCCTTCTCGAATCACACAAGACTGAGGGCGACTTTCGACTTTCGGAATTCCAGGGACCTTATGCGAAAAAGGACGAGGATTTCGAATCATCGAAGGAGAATGGAAAAGTTGATTTGTTGGCTGCCGTCAAGGCCGTCAAGCCGGACATCTTGATTGGTTGTTCTGCACAACATGGATCTTTCACCGAAGAGATCATCAAGGAGATGGCAAAACATCAAGACCGGCCGATCGTCCTGCCTCTGAGTAATCCGACAAGACTGATTGAAGCGGTCCCCTCGGATATCAACGAGTGGACCAAGGGAAAGGCTTTAATTGCTACTGGTTCTCCCTTCAAACCAGTGTCGCATGACGGCAAGGAATACATCATTGGAGAGTCGAACAATGCCTTGGTGTTTCCTGGAATCGGGTATGGCTGTGTCCTTGCCAGAGCCAAGAAGCTCTCCGACACAATGATCATAGCAGCTGCAAAGGCGCTCGCAGCTAGATCGCCGGCGCTAAAGAACCCCGACGATGCTTTGCTGCCGGACATGAAGGATGTGAGAGAGACATCTACCTACGTCGCTGCTGCTGTGATCAAAGCAGCTGTGGCAGAAGGCCTCGCCCAGAACAGTGATATACCTGCCGACGACGATGAAATCAGACAGTGGGTCATCAAACATATGTGGAAACCCGAGTACAGAGATATGGAGCGGGTCGAGGTCAACAGTGCCAGTAGTGTTGAGAAGGGGGAGACGGGACTCGGTGCAGTCAAGCACATGAAATAGAAAAGAAAACGAAAAGATTAAGAAATTGGTAGATACAAGCTGATGAAGGATTGCTTGAGAATAGCGTAGAGCAAAATCTTTTCTATTGCAAGGGAAAAAAAATCATCGTATCTTCAATGACGTGACTTCATATTAGATTTTGGCAGTTGTTGCCGCACTTTCGTTCAGAAAGTCTTTTGCATTTCAATATTTTGTCGTCGTCGTCGTCGTCAGCAGGAAGATTGGATGGTGAATAACAAGGTGTCAGGAAAGCTGATATACTCCATCTTGTGTGATTTGTTACTTGCCCTTCTGACATTTCCTTTCCTGTTCCTACCCAAGCTTGGCAATTTTCGTGACAAGTATCATTTTGCCTCGTCCATTTACAAATCTTCGGCTCTGCACGAGGCAAAAATCTCGGAGATACAGAAGGATGTCAGAGCAGCATACTTGTCTGGGTCAAAGATTGTGCTCGCAAAGAGACCGGGCGAGGGCCACTCTGCGCGGTCGCCAGCTTACAAAGCAGGACATCATGGGGTCGATGTGTCACAATTGACGTCAATCCTACACATAGATGCAGCAGAAAAGACGGTCAAGGCGGAATCCGGGGTATCATATCTCACATTGTGCAGGGAGACGCTAAAATACGGCTTGTTGCCTCTCGTCGTCCCGGAATTCAAGAGCATCACGGTCGGCGGTGCGATTCAAGGAATCGGGATCGAGAGCAGCAGCTGGGCGAACGGAGCAGTCGACGAGAGCGTCCTGGACGCCACTCTGGTCCTTGGAAATGGCGAAGTGAGGAAGGCATCCGAGGTGCCAGAACTCTGGAAAGACGTCCCGGGATCCAATGGCACGCTGACCCTGATTGTCGATGCTACACTACGCCTCGCAGAAGCGTCCACCTACACTGCGGTCCACTATGAACTCTTTGGCGACGTGGACGCGTTCATCAGGGCGGTCAAGGACCTGCAGGCTTGCAGCAGCACATGGAGTTGGAACGGCGGTCAGAAGCTGGTGGATGCCATGCAGATCAAGGGGGTCGGAATAGTGGCCATGTTTGCAGGAACCCTGACCTTCGCCGATGCTCGGAACAAAGGTCTCACACTCTACGAAGAATCCGCATTCTCACCCTTCTTCTTCCAGCACGTCAAGCACATTGCGGAGACTCATCTGTCCAGCAAGCACAAGACGTCCATCTACCAGGAGTACATGCCCACGATGCAGTACCTGTTCAGATACGATCGAGGAGGTGTAAGTCACCCCCCCCCCCCCCAGACGACTATGACACGGGTCTCCTGTATACTGACACATTGCAGTTCTGGGGCATCATGGCCCTCGCCGACCTGCTTACCCCACTAAAGTACGTACTTGACAGACCGGCGCTGACCGGGTTCCTGAACCACTTCCTGAAGACCTCGACGCTGTACAAGCTGGCGATGCTGACGTCCGATCAGGACCGCGAGTCGATGGGGATGCTGCAGGACGTGGACGTGCCCAACTCGAAGGCCGAGGTGATCATGGACTGGGCGGCGGATCACGAGCTGGAGCACCTCTGGCTCTGCCCCGTGAGAAACGGAGGGCGATCCATGTTCTCGGTCAGCGCAGCCTCTGAGTGGGTGCTCAACATCGGGATCTACGGCGCCGCGAGGGATCTGCCCTCGTCCAATCTAGAACTGCAGCGCCTCGTGGCCAAGTGCGGCGGCAAGACCGCGCTGTACGCACACATCTACGCCGACAGGGACGAGTTCTGGAGCTGGTACGACAGGGAGAGGTACGAGGCCGCGAGGACGAACTACCATGGCGATTCTTTCCTCGGCCTCTGGGAGAAGGTCGGGGGCATCTCGAGGACGATGCGTACGCTCTCCTGAATGAGTCAGCCCGCAGCAGCAGCAGCAGCCCGAGATCGGATCCTATCGGATCGGCATCGAGACTCGGCAAGAAATGCCCGGGGCGCGAGAATTAACCTTTCGATCGACCTCGCGCCTTCTTCGCCGCCGCGTATACGGAGAGTACGATGCGGGCATGGCTTTGGCCCCCTCTGCACCAATCGCTGCCACGCCAATCCGCTGACCACCGGGGGCCAAGGAGATATATCAGGTAGCCAGGGCAGGGCACCCTTGGGAGGAGAACTGGCGAAAGGGGCACACCCGCTCCCTCGGCGCACGCGTCTCCAAAACGTACTAGCAAACGGATCGTCTATCATCTACTGAGGCAATGCCGTGAGACCCTCTTGAGGACGGCAAGTCTACTGTAGACCCCTACCCCATGCGCGCGTCGTTATGTAGGTGAAGGGTCCCAGCCAAGTGCCGGCCGCAAATGTACAGCCGAGGCTTATTGGCTGGAGGGCGTCGATCCAGAAGCCACGGCTTCCTCTGTGATGGAGCCACTGCAACGAGCTCATCACTAATTTACTTTTGCATGCATCGGCGGCCCTTCACCTTCTTCCCAATTTCCCATTTTCCCTACTTGCGATGCCTTCGAATGAGCAGAGGAATGCCAGGGCGAGGGACAATCAGCGTCTGTCTCGCGCCCGGCGGATGGAGTATATAGCCTCCCTCGAGTCCAAGATACGGCAGTTCGAATCGGAAGGTGTCGCCGCGTCGCAGCTCTTGCAGACTTCCGCACGGGCCGTCGAGAAACAGAATTCCATCTTGCGACATTGGTTGTGCAGGGCGACTGGTGTGCGAGAGGCAGAGTTGCAGGACTGGTTCAAGGCTCCCGCGGACGTCGCAGACAGGTTCTTCTCCTCCCATCTCGGTACTCGCAGGGCCGCCTCGAGGTCCGATGGTTCCGCCGTCAGCTTGGACATGTACAAGGGCACGCCTCGACCGATAGAGTCCTCTGCGGCCATCGACAGGGTTCCTGTCGGGCAGAGCCGTCGTCATAGTATAGCGCGTCCGGTGCCGCAGGAGCAGGGCAAAGCTTGGACGTCGTCCTCCGCTCCTCTCGTCGAGCCGTGGCTCGATTCGTCCATGCAGCAAGATCACCGGACGACGAAGCGATTGAGGACTGACACTACGTTCGCATTCGAGCAGGATAATTCGAGAGATTCACAGGCCCCAACTGCTCTGTATTGTCAGACCCCCCAGGTCCCGACCTCTTACCCTCTGCCGAGACAGACCTTAACGAAGGCTCTGGTATCTCATACAAGGCATACGACGGCCCCGAAAGATCTGGACACGGAGTCTCAGGGGTCCATGTCCACCTTGAACCAGCCCCTGAGCGGAGGCATTGCCACGCCTCACGATTTCAACAATTCGCCGATAACGCTCACGGACAGCCAGGATAATCCCTGGTCCGCCGAGACTGACCTACAATTTCCCAATTTTCTTTCTCTGCTAGGTTCCAGCTCCTTCATACCGTCATGTGGGTCCGACCTGTCGGAGACTGGGCAGCAGTTCTGTATGCTCTTGTCTTTGCTGGCTCCGACTTCGTCGGCGTGCGGCGGTCGTGAAGATAAAGGGGCCGTTCCGCGTCAACTGACCTGTCGAGAGTCTTACCAGGCATTGCAACACATCCTCGGCGGACGCATGACGGTCGAGGAGGTGGTAGGAAAACTGATGAAGAGTGCAACGATGAGTGAAAAGGACGGCAGCATGGTAGACGTCAACGTGGTCAAGGAGATTCTAGACAGTGTTGGTGTCGAAGCAGGCGGGACCTGTGCCAGACTCGGGAGGTGTTGTTGATTTCCTGTGTGGGAGGAAGAATGTATGGTCAGGATGTATTCATGGCGGCGGCTGCTGTGGCGAAAGATATATAATGAAATGATGAATATGAACATGACTACGAAAAAAGTAGACTATTTTATCTACAAGGTCACACTCCTGTGCTTTTCTTTGATCGCTTGATCTCGAGCACTCGAGGGAGAATTCGTTACTGTCGTTGTTTGCGACTCGTTGTGTGAGCGATTGGTCAATGAGGGACCAGTATTGGTGATTTGTGCAGGACTCGCCATTTCGTGGACAGAGCGACCGATGCGTGTCGGGCTCAGGCATATCTATCAGGATCCGTCTGCATCTTTTTCGAATTTGCGCTTTCGTGAAATCGTCGTACTTGCATCGCCCTCGTCCGTGTCTATACGACGAACTTTGTGCACTGTTTGCGGTTCATACTCGGCGGAGGACTCTGTGTGGGTCGTAGACGTCATGGACGCACCATTTTCGTTTTGCAACATCAAGTGTCCGTGCTCGCCAATCATCTCCGCTGCCAATTCCTCAGCAATGATGCCGATGGCCAACAATGCGGTTTCCGATAATGCTCGAAAGGCGAATTGTTCCGTCTCGAATAAATTCGCAGTGTAGCCGTGGATCGCATTCAACAAGTCTCTTTGCGGCAGTTTCGTGAGTGTCGCCGCGTCTGGCGTCGGTAAGAGATCGGGCAGCGTGTCTAGGCGAGCCGCGAGTGCGTTTCGTGGAGTCGCTGCGTACCGCGTCTGCGGCGGTAGTCCGTCTTCACGACCGTCGTCCACTCGAAGAAACCCAGTCGCGCGGTGTTTCTGGATACGATCTTCCAGCGCATCGTATAGCGTTGCATGACGTGCCTGTTTCGAACCCTTGCGCATTCAAACGGTCGCTAACAGTTTCTCCAACGACGACGACCGTTCGGCATTGTTTTCCTCCAGAAAAAGATAAAAGAAAAATCAAGTTTTCACAGGGTAATTTTTGTGGAGAAGGAAAGATACAAAATCCGTACCCGGGACCCCCGACTCAATTGCTTATTCAAAAGTCAAAGTAGACGGTTTCTACTAGAGGATGCGGCGGGGGGTAAAAGTCTATGTCGCATTATTACTCTTACGGCTCTACTTTGCCTTGTCAAAGTCTTATATCCATCCGGATGAAATGTTTCAGGGATCGGAGATTGTGGTGGGAGATATCTTGCGTTGGAACACCATCAGGACCTGGGAGTTCACAGGACTTTTACCAATCAGGTCCGTCGTTCCAATATACCTCTTCCAAGCTCCCGCAATCTACTTCTTGAGGTTCCTGGGTGTCTGTGATACACATCATGTGTTTTACGCATTGAGAGTACAACAATACATGTGGTCTATTGTGCTAGATGGCCTCGTCTACCTCCTCACCAATCAGGTTTCCAATGTCGTCTTGTTTGCTTCAAGTTACACGACGCTGACGTACCTCACGCACACGTTTTCCAATGGTTGGGAAAGTCTATTGGTCCTGCTGATGCTCAAAGCGGACTCTCACCCAACTTTGTCCCTTTTTATGGGCGTCATAGCAGCACTCGGACTCTTCACTAGACCTTCATTCATCTTCTTCATGATTCCACTCGCATACACTCACTCGAGACGGATCTTCAAGGTCAGTGATGATGATGACGACTCGAAAAGGATAAAGTTGAATGTCCCCGAAATTGGGTTTCTGGTATACTCCGCAATAACATTTACATTGGCCGTTCTAGCAATCATCGCACTCGACACGTGGTATTATGTCGGAAACGTCTCGCTCGACATGTATGAGCATAGTGTTGTTTTGACGGTGCTGAATAATTTCAAGTATAATTCAAATATAGAAAATTTGGCTCACCACGGTCTCCATCCTCACTATTTACATCTCATCAATGCCGTCGCTTTGCTGGGTCCGGCACTCTTCATGATTCCGCGACACCAAGTACGAAAAAATTTGGCCGCGGCGTGCACGGTGACTGGATTCTTGGGACTATCTTGTATTCCGCATCAAGAAGCACGGTTTTTACTTCCATGCACCACTTTATTCTTTACCACGCTGCGTACGAAACAATTCAAATCTTGGTTTCTCATTCTTTGGGTCGCGTTCAATAGTCTCGGAGCGATCGGGTTTGGTATCTTACATCAATCGGGAGTCATACCGAGCGCTCTCTTCATCGCGCAAGAGTACCCGACCGCAAATGTCACATTTACGAAATGTTATCCTGCGCCAATCTCATTACTCGGTCCCAATGTTACCGTGACACACGCGTACGGCGATTCCGTCACTACCCCAAACACAAAACTCGTCGTGACGCCGGTATCCAACAAGTCGTGGAATTCAAGTAATTACGAATTGATCTTTCGAGAAAACTGGCACGTAAATCTCGATGATTTCGATGTATTGGGTCTAGACGTCTTTTTGAATCGCGGAATGGGCGTCTTTCTTGAGAAACAGTCTCCCTCCCCCTTATCCCAGTGATAACCATTGATTCATGCTCGATGGTATCTTCATGACGCCTTGTTTCACAATGGTGCTGAGTTGGGATAACTGGACATCACTTCTCACAAGTCTAAACTCTGCACTCGTCGATCCTCTCGATCCAGCCGTGACGTGGTTCAAGAGTCCCTTTTCAATGAGTGATTCCCATGGACTCTGACACAATAATTTCGAAAAGATGCGAGAATTCATCACGCCCGTCATACGTTGCGTCAAGGTCGTCTTGTTTGCCAGTTGCGTATACTCATCATACGTCGTTGAGAAATTCAATCGCCCTTGTTTGATCTCCACACGCGCGGCGGCAATCAACAAAGCTAATTCTCGAATACTGAGTGAAGGCAATAAACTTGCTTTTCCTCCTTCGCCGAGTGTCTTGTGTGGCGGCAACGACAACAATGAAGGAAACGCAGCATACTCGTTCAATCGCGTTCCCAGACGTGCCATGATGGGCAGTAAAGAACTAAACACTTGTTTCATGTCGAGTGAAGTGAGGTAAATGTATCGCGTAAATGTGCCCAATTCACTAGACGAGGCAATATATTCGTTCCAAGTGTCGTGGTATGTTTGTAACGTCGTCCCTCCACAATCTGTTGCTTGGGCAAGGTCCAGTGTAGATTGTATCGCTGAAAGTGCAAGGTTATGAAAATGATCATACTCGAGGGATTTAAGGAGTACCACGCGGTGACTGAATCGCGACTTGACGCGTTTCTCAAGACTTTCATAAGCATCCACACGACTCGTCAGTCCCAAGACGCAGATCGGTGCTTTTTTCGATTGTGCAATGTCAAAGAGATTGTAGAGTAATGTCTGTCGCGCATGTTCTGTAAATTGTTCAAAATGTTCTAAAATGATGATTGTGCTCAACGGTTCTTCCGTCTCGCCATAATCTTCCGGGTGAGACAAAATCGCGAGGAGAGCCGTCATGATGTCTGCATTCGCAATGTCCATATTGCTCGCTACAATCATCAGTCATAGTCAATGTGTTGGGAGGGGACTTGCGATCGAGTTGACGAGCTATCGCTCGAAGAGCCATTTTATCGTCCGTCTGTACCAAACCATCCAATCTCACAACCAAGAACTCGTGACCAGAGTCCTTAAAATCCTGGATCGCCGTATCGACCAAAAGACTCTTCCCGCTGCTTCGAGGTCCAAGAATCAAGGCGGAATTTGATTCTGATCTAGTGATTGTTTCTCTCATGAGTGAGTATATGTCGGAATACTGATCTGCACAATCAAGTAGAGTTAATTTAGATTTACCCGACAGTTTTGAAATGACATGGTTTCTCAATATCGAGATGTGGTTCTTGGCGACTTCCAGCGTCGGTAAGACTTCAGTCCTCTTTTTACTATTCGTCTGCGATTTCTGTTGTGGGGATTGCTTCGGGCTAGAGCGTGGCGATTTCTGTGGTGTATGTTCTAATTGAAGCTGAGCCACACGGGTCTTGCTTGGAGTACTGACGGCAGGCAAAATCTCCATGGGACTAGTGCCTCTTTTTCGTTCGAGTGGCTCAGTCTCTTCTTTTTCGTGAAAGAGCATTCGTTTCGTAGGACTCTTCAATTCTGAATGTTTATAGATTAGTTTTCTCGACATTGTCGTGGACCGACCGAGTGAGGGGGAATCCGGCACGTCGTCGTCAAGGACATGATCATTGGTCATACCGACAATTACCTTTTTCATTGATCTTGTGCTTTTTGGCGTTGAAAATGGTTCCACTGATTCAGCAGCAGCAGTCAATTCGTCGTCGTCATCATCATCATCATCTACACTGTTTCCCAGTATGGTAATGGCAGCGGCCTTTTTTGCTTTTTTGGTACTACTGTTCATGACTTGAAGACGGGCTTTCGGCGTTGGTTTTCTGATTCTCGTAGGCCTAGCAGACGTCGATTCCGCCACTGTTTCACTAAGAGAGTCTGGCGTATGTGTCCCACTGCCTGACTCTTTTGTTTTATGTATACTGCCATCCACTCGACGAGGAGGAGGACGACGACGAGGCGATTTCGTAACTGGCGTGTCTTGAGCTTGCAATTCATCCTCCGAAGAAGCAGAAATCGATTCCGACATTGGTATTTCTACTGCCACACCGGAATCCTTCGACGGCGCTTTTTCTGTTTCATGACTGACGCCAGGTTCAGATGGTACTTTGCCAAGCAAAGGCAGCGAGTTTTCTTTATCCTGCATGTCCGTGTCCGAGTCTGACTCTCGTATAGGCTCCGCGAAATAATACTCTAAAGGCATTCTTTTTCTCTTTCCCGATTTCTTGGAACTCGTCTTCAATTTCGGTTTGATTGTTTCACCAGACCCCGGTTTCCGTACACCTTTTTCGTCTTCCTCAAGCTCATTAAAGTCATAAATGTCAAGGTTCCCAGACATCAAAAAACTCCTTAGTACCCTGGACACTTGACTCACTACAATGACACTTCTCCAAGATTCAGCGGACACGGTACGTCCATGTGCCAGATGATGCATTTGACAAGTAACATGTGGCTTGTATATGCCAATCTAGTCGCGATGGTGAAGAATATAGATCAACAAGATGGGTCAGGGCATCGAGGTTTCATGGTGTAGTTGGTTATCACATCTGCTTAACACGCAGGCGGTCAGCGGTTCGATCCCGCTTGAAATCATTTTTGTCGGAACAGTCTTCCTCTGTCTCTCCACATTACTTCACTCTTGGAATTGCCTTCGTTACGACGTCCAGTAAGCATAGAGTAACATTTGTATATTTTTGTGTAAAGCGATAAGATATTTCATCAAGGAAGATCAATCCTATACCTACCAGCTACAACGCCATTAGAGCACATATCCACTGCATCCCCGACCCCGCGATGTCCCTCAAGCTTTTTAAACAAGTTCATCGAATCCCGCTCCATTGCCTTGACGTTGTCTTTCATGGCAGGATACATGCCCAGCTCCTCTACACCGATAAAGTCAATCCACATGACACTCTCATTGTGTACACGTATCGTCATGCCCATCTCATGAGAGGTCGAACCGTAAGTCGAGACTTGCTTGATGTGATGCCGTTGCATACCCGAATCTGGCATAGGTAAGTCCCATTCTATAATCTCCGCATCAAATGATATCACGGTCCATATCAAACCAGGATGGTCACAAGCAATGTTGACTTCAACAATCTTGGTACCATTTTCATATGTCGTGATGGGTGTCGACGACCCAATGATTGTTGGATCAGAATACGTATCAGGAAGTTCCTGGATGATTGGCGTCGGAAGGTCTATCCGGTACGAATCTAGAAATTGGGAAAACGGATAGATAGTATCCCAATCTGACACCCATTCCGTTACATGATTCTCAAGCACAATTCCGAGATCGAGGCGCGTCGCTAGGTCGACCAAGTAACTCTTGAATCCCGGTGCGGAATCGGCACTGGCAAAATGAAGAGACGTCGATGAATCAGTCGCGTTGTAGAGATACTGCACAAACAAGCGCCGCGGATGAGCTGCATCCCAAACTTCTCGAGAACCCAAGATCAAAACGCCCAGAGTCGTTGCACCAAGGAGGCTCCAGATAGCATTGAGCTTCGCTCGTCGTGACATACTCGCGACGTAGGAGGGCAACAGTGGCCAGGACATGAATGTTAGTAAACTCACTATGACGGCGATGATATTCTCCGCCGGACTTTCCATGCCCAGCCGTCCTGTCAGAGGAACAAAGATTTCTAAAACAGACCAATATGCTTCAGATCCAAACAGTATACCCTGCGCTGATCCAAGGACGAAGGATATATAGCTTTGGCCGTCCATATATGAGACCAATAACGCACTGAGAAGTAATGATAGCGTTTGGTACATGAACCAGAAACTCGAACCAATGGGCAACAGAGACATGAGTGAGTAGAACAAGAGAGCTGAAAGATGAGCATTCCGGCTGTCTGTCTTTACAAACACCTGCGGTACGACAAATCCCAACAGAGAAGTCGGAAGATAGACTGAAGGAATTAGTGATTGTCAGCACAGGAACGCAAGAGATGGCACGTACCCATCAAGCAACTGAATTCGGAAGTGAACCACCGCATTTGATATCCGGACAAGGTCAGGCCGATCGCGACAGCATTCGATATGATGAGACCAGCAATCAGAGAACCTATATTTAGGAAGAGACCTCGGAGGAAAGCAGAGGGTGCTGGAGAACAATATCCAATGTAGCCAAGAACGACGCTGAAGAGCAATCTGGACACGAGCACAGCAGCATTCTTGGAATATGAAACAAAGTACTTTTGGAATACCGAAAAGTAGACTCTGTCCTGTGCCTTGTAGATATTGTCGAGTTTCATTCCCTGTTGGGTGAGATAGGTGAGGATGGCGATCGTATTTTCGCCAAATTGTTGCGAGACACCGGCCTGAATGTTGTCTGTAGAGTCAAGACGAGTGTGGTACGCATAAGAATTGCCGACCACCGCCATGTCGAGCCCAGTCAGATTGCCATATTCCTCAAATTGACGAAAGTCCGTGTCTGACAAGATCAGACCAGTGGCGAAGACGTCGGACGCTAGCACTGTGCCAAACGGATGAGGCACAGTCGCGTACGCCTCCAACATTTTCGAGCTCGTTGCCTGGAATAAAATGGCAGGGCCAGTATTCCCTGCTGCTTCGAGGTTGACGACTCCCCGGACGGTGGAAGCCCACGGATGCGGTTGTGTCGTGAACAGATGTGAGGCATCCTGTAAAGACTCCTCTGCGTCATTGAACAGTAAGATGACCGAATTCTCAAGCGGGGCAACGTTGGTTCTCGAGGTAAGGATCCGTAGAGCTTCCAGCTCGATCGCAATACCCAGAGCATCGTCCGCTGCACCGGGCGACGGCAACGTAGAATCCAAGTGGGCATTCACCAGGATCGCGTTGTCCTTCGAAGTAGGATTCAACCTAGACGATATGCGAACCACAACATTCTCGATGTCTGCGTACTGTTTCATCACGACCTTAGCCATGAAATCGAATCTATGAGAGCCAGCACCGACCTGATTCATGACTTCGACCTCGTACATCTCTCGCCTGAGTGGATCGCTCTCTAGCTCGTCTATCAGCCGCTGAACCTCCAGCTTCAGCCAGTCCCTGCTGTCGACATGGGACTTTGTGCCTACGATGCGGTACCCGATGTCGTCGGCCATAGCTTTGACGTATGCCAACGCCTGTGCCTCGCTGAACTGTGGCAATCCATCGCCATCGTATAGGGCAGTCAGAGGCTCAGGGAGACTGAAATGCCGGTTGTACGAGAGGATCGCGACCCCAAGCAGCGTCAGAAACAAGAACAAGTGGGACGCAGTCCTCATGTAGAAGTCCTCTAGCTCGAACCTGAAGGATGCGAGTTAATAAGCGTAAAGATACAGTGATGACTCCGCGTCGTTCAGGCGGGTCGGAGAATCCTGGGTCCCTTTCCAAGAGGACGAGCAAGCGAAGGAAGGGAGGAAGAGATGAGAGTCAGGTTCGTGGTGCAAGGGAATTGCGGATCTTCTGGTCCCGCTCCCGCTCCCGCTCACCCGCCCGCGCAGAACACGGGCTACGCTTCCTTGTATGAAGATTGGCGCAGGTCAGCCGCATCATGACAGAAGTCGTCATAAATCATGTTTTATTGGCTACGAGATTCACAGGGCCCCGAGCAGAGGAGTCGCTCGTGGAATTGAGCGTTCATTACCCGTGGCTCGTGCGACTACTGTCTATTTTCGTACTTTTGTCAAGAGTCCCTATGCACGCTGACCACAGACACCTTTTGTCGATTCCCCCCGATCTACACCATGTTGCTGTACCCCCTCCAGGCACCTCCGTTCTTCTTCCTCCTCAGATACTTCCTGGTCTCGTCCACGAGCAAGACGGTGCTGGCTAGCACCGACAGCAGTAGGAGGTCTGTCAGGGATAGCCCTTCCGTTTGGAAGACGGATTGAAGGAAAGGAACATAGATGACGGCCAGCTGGCCAAGCAAAGAGCATCCCACTGCGTAGTTGAAGACCTTATTTGTAAAGAGGCCAATCTCCAGGATGGACTTATCTGCCGACCTGCAGGTGAGGGCGTTGAACATGTCGAACAACACAAAGCTGGTGAATGTCATGGTGGTGTCGCGCTTGTTGACTTGACCTCCATCTAATTCGAAGTAGAACACCATCATGACTCCGAGTACGATAGTGCCTCCGGAGAAACAGACTCGTCTGATGATGGCTGGAGTCAGTACGGGGGAATCCTTCGCTCGCGGCGGCCGGTTCATTATAGCAGGATCGACTTTCTCGACTCCCAACGATTGTGCTGGAGGTCCGTCCATGAGTATATTGATCCAAAGGATCTGCATAGCGTTCAGCGGATTCTCAAGACCAAGTAAGGTCGCCAGTGCAATCAACGACAGAGCAGCCAAAGACGTCGACAGTTGGAAGGCCAGGAAGTTCTGAATATTGGCAAAAATTCCTTTCCCTTCCTCAATCGCATGCAGTATCGTAGAGAAGTCATCGTCCGTAAGAATCATGTCGGCCGCCTCCTTCGCCACATCGGTGCCCAGCTTGCCCATGGCTATCCCAATATCGGCGGTCTTCAGTGCCGGGGAGTCGTTCACACCATCTCCCGTCATTCCTACGATGTCACCTCGAGCTTGGAAGGCTTTAATGATCTTCATCTTGTGCTTTGGGGTTGTCCTTGCAAAGACACTGACTGAAGGCACTTTTTCTGACAACTGCTTTTCACTCATTTTGTCTACGTCACTTCCGAGTAGGATGCTGTCCTTAGCAGACATGGGAATTTCCAGATCGCGGGCGATTGATTGTGCTGTCGATGGGGCATCCCCGGTTATCATGACGACTTTCACTCCTCCTTGTACCAATTTCCTGATACTCTTCTCGACATTTTTTCGAGGTGGATCATGACATCCAATGAGTCCTGAAAATAGCAAATTTTGCATATCCTTGCTTAGCTTTTCTTTCGAGGTTGCTAGGGCAAGGACTCGGAGGCCCTCCTCTGCGTATTTCTGTGCCGCCTTCTCGATTTTTGACCTCATTTCTTCATCAAGCTTCGCTTCGTCACCATTCTCATTAATATACGTGGAGGACCTCTTAATCAACTCCTCGAAGGCTCCTTTGATGTAACTCACCGCAGGAGAGTTTCCCTGCTTGCAGCTCACTCCCATCCATTTCCTTTCGGAGCTGAAAGGAACCTCATCCACTCGCTCGAACGTCTCTCTTTCGTCCGTCTCGCCAAACTCCCCGAGCAATTCGATCAGGGCCACGTCGGTCGCCTGGCCGACAACTTTATTGTCCTTCTCCTGCGCATTGTTACACAAATTACCAATTTTGAGCAGTCTTCTGATATGTCCATCTTTGTCTTCGCGAGATCCACTTTTGGGGAAAGGAGAGGACATTGTCTTCATTGGAGTAAAGATTCTGGTTATCGTCATGTGATTCATCGTCAACGTACCTGTCTTGTCAGAACAGACTACATTGACGCTTCCCAAAGTCTCCACAGATGGTAATCTTCTGACTATGGCCTGCCTATCGGCCATACGGAGGACGCCAAGAGCCAAAGTGACCGTCACAATTATAGGCAGACCTTCGGGAATGGCTGCTACAGCCAAAGAGACTCCGATGGTAAACATTTCCAGCCAACTTCTGCCCTGCAATATACCCAGGAAGATGATTACACCGATAAGAACGAAGGAAGTATACGATAATTGCGATCCCAACTTGTCCATCGCAGATTGTAGTGGAGTTCTAGGCTTTTCAACGCCTTGCATGCTAGCCCATATGGCACCGAATTCAGTTTCCGTGCCAGTACCAACGACGAGGCCTTGTCCGTTTCCATTTGTCACGAGAGTTCCCATATACGCAATATTGCTCCTGTCTCCCAATCCCTGGGCAGACTGCAGCGTCTCTGTAGATTTGCTCGAGGGTTCGTTCTCGCCTGTCAAAGAACTCTCGTCGATATGTAAGTCACTTATTTTGGTAAGTCTCAAATCCGCGGGTATGCGATCCCCGACAGAAAACTTGACTAGATCGCCGGGCACTAGATTGTTCGCAAGAACGCTATCTACACGACCGGCTCTTACAAGATTGCAATAATGAGGCACCAACTTGTTGAGAGCCGCCAGCGATTGCTCTGACCTGTACTCCTGCACGAATCCTACTGTGACCACAATGATAAGAGCTATTGTGATGGAGACTGCATCGTCGACATTGCCCAACAGCAATGAGATACCGGCAGACCCTAAGAGGAGGAGAATGAGAGGCTGTTCCACGAAGCCCTTGAGGTATTTAACTATCATGTTTTCTTCCTCTTCGTTGTTAAGTTCATTGAGCCCATGATTGGCCTTTTTGAAATTCGCGTCGTCGTTGGTCAGTCCATCCTGCAGGCTGGAGTGAAGCTTGTGTGCAGTGCTCTCGGGACTTTCCTGAGAGTAGAAAAGGGCCGGTGTATCGCGTTCATTCTTGGAATCGTCGTTCATAGAACACAAAGGTTTGCACTCCTACCTTTTCCTGCCCAACCTGCCAGCGTAGCTTCCTATGGATTGAGGACAAGGTACCGACGATGCAAGGGTCCGCGGTAGATGTCTGCTGCGCTATGCTGCGGTCAGGGAATTGAGTTATGGAGACAATTGGATGAGAAAGTGCTGGATGCGAACTTCATCTACTCCCGAGCTTTACGCACCACGAGCAAAAAACAGCTCGACGTCATTAGCGAACGTTGAAAAGCAATCTCGATGAAGAGTGGCAAAACGACGCAGCGCGCATCTGTTACAAGTTTACATTATTGGTTTGCTACGTAGAGGGTGAAGCAAGTCTCCAAGAACTGTTATGCCAGGCAGGCAAGTATGGGCTGCCGTGTAGACGACAGATAAAGCACGTTCTGCTTATGACGAGATACGCTTAAGCGCCTGTAGCTGGGCTATCCGAGATAGCGCTGTACTCGTTGTACCTGGCTCTGTCGGCGAGCAAGAAGTACGCGATGAAACCGATGACTGTGGTGGAAGTTAGTGCTTGTGCTCGACGAGTGGTGCTCCACAGCCAGCAGGACATACCAGGGAAGAAGAAGACCAATGCAGCCCAGAGAAGCTTGCGCTCGATGGGTCGAGAGGACTTGAAGAGCTCAAGGAAGATGTAGACGTCGACGAGCAGGACAAGGAATCCAAGGATACCGCCGCCGGTTCCGTATCGGACGACATTGCCGTGCCCAGTCGCCTCGACAGGGGCAGCGGCGATTGTGGCGATCATAGAGCTGAGGAGGATGAGCTTATCCATTGAATGATGCAGGGTGACGATGGATGATAGCAGAGAGGGAAGAGGCTGCTCTGTTCTGGAGGGGAAACAATGGATTGGAAGGAACTTCGTGCGTATCAGCCTCTGCTGCCGCCGTGGCTTTCTTTCTGCACGATTGGCACGCTGCGCACCCAATCGGTGGCAATTTCAACTTGGCTCATGCTGTGATCACAGATGGCGCGATTATGGCGATATGCTGCCCTATATTATGACTACGACCATATCATCGTCCGAATCTGATACCCTAAGATGTCAATCATACTCCTGATCCTGCTCTGTCTTGACACATCAAAGATGACCTGGTTCCTTATCTGCACATGTCTGGACGCCGACATACCTGGTTTGTTGATAGCAGCTTCTAGCTCACGTACGATCTCCTGTACGAAGGCTCGTTGCGTTATTACCTCTCCAGTATAGTCAGACTTGAAGACGCGCAGCTTCACGACTGTCTCGTCCTCGTAGACGATTGCCAGTCCATAATTTCCGACAGGGTCCGTGAGGTAAGGATGGACTATGCTCGTGATGAAGGCGCCATGTCTGATCTCCTTGATCTTGGCTAGCGTTATTTTCTCCAGTTCCGTTGTGCTTCCCGTGCAGTAGTCAAATTGACCCAAGTACAATGACTCATCTGTGATCAACAATTGGCATTCCATCAATTCTGAGGTAAGGTCGCCCTTGTGCGACGGGGTCAACAGTGTCCAAGCACCCAGGCAAGCTGTAGTGTTCTCTACATCCGCAGAATCCAGCAATGTCTCCTGAGTCACTTTCAGAGCCTCTTCACGCAGAAGCATCTTTGTTACATCACCTTCGTGCTCGCAGGGACTTAATGTGGCTTCGAACTTGTTGACTGCTCCGTCGTCGGCATGTCCCAAGACGTGATCCAACACCAACTGGTCAAAGTAATCAGCAATAAAGTTGGAATAGTATCGCCTCACAGAATTCTTCGCATCATTCAGAAGTCCACGAAATTCTCGTTTTCCTGTCCTCGTGTAGTCACCTTTGAGCGCTGGTGACCTAGTGTACTGCATCGCAATTGCATCACCGTTGTCCGCCCACAGATTCCGGAAACGATCTTGGCACTCAGGTGACCATGTCAGCACAGGCTCAATTGTGCTCGAAGTATCAGCAAAGTACTGAGTCTTGAGCAGATGCGATGCGATTGTCGATTGAACTACATTCGTACGATCTAGACAGTCCATGCAATTGGTTCTGATTATTCCACTCTGTCTTGCATTCTTTTGATCAACGCTGTGTGATGCCGAATCTGAACTCCAGTGATTGGCGAGAAGAGTCGGAGCCAGCGTCGCCATCAAGGATGAGATTTGCTCGTATTTCATGCCAAGAGTTTCCTTATGAAAGTCCCAATTGAGGATAGACCGATCAATGTCCTTCAGTGCTGAGGAAAACTTTTGTCCGACTATGGCTTCTCGTCCATCTTGATTGACCAAGTTCAAACTCACTACTGATCCGTAGTCTTTCTCGAGGTCTTCGTAATGTCTGCGTATGGCCACATTTGTTGTTTCATTGCTGTTGGTCAAGATTGGCACGGGACGAAGAGCGCTAGAACTCTGAGTCCAAAAAAGCCTGTCAAGATCAGCGTGCGTACTCTGAAGTCCACTCAAGAAGATGTTTACGGAATAGAACCTCGGATCTGTGTAAAGGTGGCTACAGAGCACCTATCCGACGACAGCCAAGTTAATTGACTGGTTTCCACAAAGTTCGCTACGTTTCCTGAGTGGTCGATGCCTCGTCTTTGATAACGAAGCCCGTTTCTGAAGTTAGACCTCATACTGACAAGAATAATTTCTAGGCTGAGCCTTGCCTTAATAGGCAATGATGCGGTACCTACGAATCCCTCAACCGCCGCTATTCGAAAGGCCTCGGGAACTTCTTGGGCAAGAAACTTATTGAAATTGAATTTCGACCTTTGGAATGACTTATGCTTCGAGAAGTAGGTCTGCCCAGCGAAGATTCTACGCACAGACTGATCAAACTTATTCGCCAGGGACATGCTCAGCCCCTTTGCTGTTGCCTCGGTGGATTGTGATCGATGACTGATCGGACGTTCAGATGGTTGATGCAAGGAAAGTGGCCAACGTGGGAGTGTAGTCTGCCTCAAGAGTAACCTGCGCATGAACCCTCGATCTGCTTTTGTCCTCTGAAACTTATAGTCTACATTTGAACATAATACATCATCGTCAGTACTGCTTGTCTCGTCATCAGAGTCGTCCTCCGAGGTTTCCAACTGCAGTTTTCTTGCCAATTCTTTCTGAACAACGAAAGGACCAAGCTCTTTATGTATGGGTACAAGAAGTACTCTGTCAATACGATACACTGGGTCCCATTCTGGAGGCAGCCTCGCAACCTCTTGTAGCTCCATAGCAACCACGAGGTAACCATGGCCTGCGTTTGGAAATCTCGAGATTCCAATGATGCAAGCTATCTCCAATACTGCCTCGTCAGTGTCTCCAGGCTCCCAGACCGATTCCACTGCCGAGACAGCACCGGAGAGATAAGAGATCTGGAATGCGCGTCGTGTCTTACGCGACCGGACAAGTAGGCCGTCTTTTCGACAGTATAGTGAGAGGTGCATAGATCTTGAAGACAATTGATGCAAGACTAGACGTGAGATGAGCTATAAGCTATACAGCGAATCCTCAATTGAGCTGACTGCAAAACACAATCGTCAGGGAGGATAATGAACCAGCAAGATGCTAGTCCAACACATGTTGTACCATGTTGGTCTCTGTGTCTTCAATGTACAAATACTATACAGTCGAGGACAAGCTCGGGCGAGGACGTGCTAGGCTCTCAAGAGAATGCGACTCCAGCTGCAGTGCTTGGAGGCAAGGCTGACGTTGTCTTGGTGACAGAGTCTGCAGCAGAGAGGATTAGCAGGCGAATACTGATCATCTCGTTTCTTACATAAATCCTGCTCACGGAACTTCCGTCGCTTTATGGCACATGACCCACCGCGATTCGTTAATGAAACAACAACTCACTGAGCTCGCTTCAGCAGGTGAGCCTGCCTTCCCAGATCTTCCCTCAGACCGGGTCGAGTATTGTCGCATGGAAGCGACCGGAGTGTATGACCAGACTCTTGAGAATGCGCGTACAGTCCTTCTCGCAATGGTGATTGAAAAGGCAAATTGTTCTGTGCCTAGTAGTGGCTGACGAAGACAGCAACGTGCCTCATGGGAACAGGCTCTCACAGCGCAATGCTTATACGAATGGCGGGCTTCCTTCGAATTGCCGACAATCGTAGGGCTGGCCTACGATATGATCGCTCGCGCAGATGATTTGGGTCGTCTGGGCGTCCATCTCAACGAGGTCGACCTGTCTTCCTTGGACTTTTGTGCCATTGGCGAGGTTTTGGTCTTCCTGCATCACCAAACGAGGAATACAATGTGGTTAGCAGCGGCAAGGTCTCTCGTGGGCTACATCAGACGCGTGGCCGGCAGATCTTTCGAAGGGTTGTTGGAGCACAGGGCCGGCGAGCTGTGGGTCGATGCTCTTTACATGCTGCCGCCTGCGCTGGTAGCATGTGGTTCGAGCTGGAATCAAGATCACCTCATATTCGAAGCATTTCAACAATTGAATGGCTACGAAAAGTACTTGCGTAATTCCGAGGATGGTCTTTGGTCTCAGTCATGGGACATTGAGAAGAATGCGTTCACCAGACGCGAGAGGTTATCAACAGGCAACGGCTGGGCTCTAGCGGGTAGTGTCCGAGTGTTGTCACTTCTTCCCCCGGGTTGGGAGGCAGAAGCGGACTCCTTGACGAAGAAAATATTACAGACGTTACAATCCTTACTAAGCTATCAACGCGAAGACGGCTTCTTTCATTTCATCCTCGACGACGCTTCGTCCTTTGTGGACAGCACATCAGCGGCCATGTACGCTTACTCCATTTACAAATTACAATCGCTGAATATAATTACAAAGGATTCGTCCGAGGTAGCGGCTGCAGATCGCATGAGGACGGGCCTGATTGAGAAAATTGACGAATACGGATACTTGCGAGGCTGTGTGCTCGCTCGGAAGGACGGCAACGAGGGTAATTTAAAGGGCCGTGGGACCAGTGCGGAAGGACAAGCGTTCTTCATCATGACCCTGTCAGCTTTCGAACAGTCCAAATCTGGAAATAACAATTGGTACAAGTCTGTCAATCCAGTGGAAGAGAATCCATTTGCCAGTCACTACGAAGAAGTATGAGCATTCAAATGCATCTTGCCCCACTCGATACAAAAGCAAAGTTGGAATGTAAAGAATGATATCTACTACAGTAAGAGTAAATAATATGTAATTAATGGTAATATGGGTCATCTCATTCTCGTATGCGACCTTGAACTATTTCAAGGAAAGCCGAATTGAGAGAGGTGATACATTCAGGGTTGACATGTTCTCAGCATAAAGTCTCGAAAGAACTTTTCAGGAATTAAAACATATTCTGGAAAATGGTCAGTCTTCTGCTTAGCGGCGTCATCTTAGAGGAGAGTATCTTACTAAGCATCATTATGTATCAGCCCTGCATCTCCTTTGTATATGTCGCCATTTCGCGTTTGACTTTCGAGACTTCGCATCGCGCAGTTGATCTCTGCCGCCACAACACCAAGTGCAAGCGGCTCATGGAAATCTCGCAGTGCGGAGCGAAATATCGATCGTCAAACCAGAAATCCGGCATGTATCCGAGATGATGGTGTTCTCTTGTCAGATGCGCGCAGTGGTAGTGGGAGCGATGAGGTGAAGACAGGCTACCAAGACCACGTTACCAAGTTTACCGTAAAGGTTCGCTCGTATAGTGCGTTGTATGCTTACAGAGCCTGTAGGTCAAATCCCGAGAAACTAACGTTGTTAGATCGGGTGTACCTCGTGTCTGAAGACGAAGGAATCGAATCAGGACTTTTGACAAGTGTTGTTTTCAAATGCTTTTTGGGCATCAACGTCTAATTAAATAAAGCATCATCTTGTTCCTCGTCTTCTTCTGCGAAGAAACTTACCTTGCAATCAATGAACCTTGTAGACAGCTGCGGCTGTCAGTAGGTAGTGCATACATCGTGTAACATCGCTCAGATCCGAAGAATCTTCAGGCACGGACTCAATGGTCTGCATAAGAAGGTAAAGCGATGGATAAACATCATAGCGACCTGCATCGAAACTTACACCGATTTGCTTTTCGTTGTGGATCTGTTCGTGAGCCTATAAGTAATTAGCCTACGTGTCTTTGGCATTCGAAGTAGCTCAGTGATTCCAAGAATTTTTTCGACATGGTGTTTCAGGTCTACTATCTTTTCTGTAAAACATCATTGCTTGACGGGACATACCGAGATGATAGGCAGTTTCGAAACTTGTTCGCAAATGAAACGAAATTCAATCGCGACCATCCTACATGCCCCAGAGGAAAGCTCGTGTAGATAGTGAATGTATGTGAACATCACAAGTCAGCCACGACCGAAGCACAAACTCGATCCTGCGCTCAAGCGACCCAGGATGTGGGAGACGTGACACAGATGTCGATCAGTTTATGCCTTGGTCGAAGCTCCTGGCTGTTCGCCCAAGCATATCACAGGGTCTTTCAGTGGTCTAAAGACAAGAGGGCAGGCAGGCAAAGCCAGATTGTGGATGTCGAAATCTCAGGCGAGACAAGAATTTCAGGCGTGCGAATTGGTAAAAACAAAATTTGATCAGTCGCATTCAAGCATCGAGTTAATCAACGTCAGGCAAGACAGATACAAGGCTGAAAGAATTCGTTGCTTCTACATATGCTGATTTTTTAATGACGAAGAATTGCAAGTACTAACTTAGTCTGCAAACAAGAGAGCAGAGAACTTGGACAGGTTCTGCTTTCCTTTTCCTTCCTCGATCTTCTTGTGCTCGGATCCAGCAAAGGCCTTGTGGTAAGGGTTGAGCCTGAGGGCGACCTGCTTGTTCTTGAGAGGGTTCTTCTTCTGAACGTGCTTCCTCTTCTCGGTTGGGTTGCCCTTTGGCTTGAGGACGGACTGGATCTCGTCAGAGTTGATGAGTCGGGTGACGTCGGAGTTGGCCATCATGTTGGCTGGGAGGACGTATCCAGACTTCATCTCTGGCGACCAAATGCTGTCGAGGAGGGAGAATGCGGAGGAAGTCCAGATGCAGAATCGTCCGAGGTGACCACCTGGGGCCAACTGGAGGAGGTTGAGAGATCGGACGTTTGCGAGCTCGACACCTGGGATGTTTCGGAATGCTCGGACGAGACCCTCGTCCTTGTCGTAGATGACAAGGGGTCCTCGTCGCTGGGTGTGACGTCTGTTTCTGAGCTTTCCCTTTCCTGCTCGCAGCTTTCGGGAGTTGGAAACCTTGAGGACATCTCGGTGAGCCTTGTGCTCCTTGAGGAAGGCAACGGCCTCCTTCGTCTTCTTGAGTGACTGAACACCGTCGGCGACAACGAGAGGAACCTCGGCGACCTCCTCGATCCTGTGTCCTCGTGCGAGAACGAGGGAAGGAACGGCGGAAGCAGCGATGGCAGAAGCAACGGCAAATCGCTTCTGGTTCTGGTTGACCTTGAAGTGCCACTTTCGGTAGACCTTGGTAGGAGCGAACATTCGTCCACCTCTACACATGTTTCCGAACGCAGCCTGACCGGCTCGGTGGGTACCACCTCCAGAGACACGAGGAATTCGGGCAACAGCTCGACCAGTTCCCCAGGACTCTGCGGATGTCTGGTGACCGGCCTTGGTGCTGACGGCGTATGCTTGTCGCTTGTTCTTGGCCATCGAGGTGTGCACCTGGTGGACTACATCAGGTCTGATGGGAGCAGAGAAAATCTTGGGGAGAGTGACGGACTCTCCTCCCTGTACGGAGACAGTAGGTCGAGACATTATGATAGGGGGGGTTGTGAGGTAAAAGCTGGGTGGTCTGTAATCGTGCGGAAGTGCGAGTTTGAATTTTTTCAGAATTCGCCAGTCGCACGCACGCACGCACGGGCACGGGCACGGGCACGCTCAATCGCTTAAAACGGGGGGGCAGCAGTCCAGTGAGCTCCTCCTGCCTCTCTCGAACGATTCGTACGAGCGCGGGCTCACGATACTGGTACGAGTATCGATAAGTTGGTGGAATCAGTTGTTGTGGTATATGTGGTGACACGGTCTCATTTCTTTAATTTGTGCAGACCTCTGCGAGTCCCAACGACGCTGTGTGAATGCTTGGTTGATTGATTGATTGCCTTGACTCGTATTCTGACATAATTTGACTACTTTGTTCGCTCAGTACGGCCAAGTGGATGCGGAGTAGCATCGTGCCGAGTTCTTGTCCAGGTCTACACGTTTACATCTACTTTTGACAAGTTGCGCTCAGTTTCACTATCTCGGATAGATATCACTACCCCACCACAGGATATCGGTACGAGTGAATTACAAGACTTCTGCAAGTATTTGGTCTTTTGTTCCCATGGTTCTGCCTCGCTCGATAAGGGCCTCCTTCATGCGTGGAGGGACTTCAAAAGTGCTTCATCCCCTGTTGTGTGTGTGATCCTATCGGTGTCGTGCTAAATGACTTAGGGCGTCTTTCTTTTGGAGAGAGATCTTCCCCATGACCGGACACTGTGGCCGGATATATTCAGGAGGATTATGGGTTCACCGTGTTCACACTCACGTCAGTTGAATGGTATGGGCGGCGGACTATCTAGCTTGTCAAAGATCTGCATCCTAAAGGAAGGAAAGACTCGGTCGGCGGTAGATTTCACTTTTGCTCAGGTCGGCATCGAGGACGAGAGCATCGATATGCACGGTACCTGTGGCAACTTGATGGCAGCGGTCCCTCTCTTTGCCGTCGAGGAAGGTCTGGTGCTTCCGACACCCGGAAAGGATGGAACACTGTCCGTTCAGGTGCATGATGTCAATACCGCAAAGGACATTTTGACGCACTTTCCTGGACGTCAAGGCAGAGTGGACTGGGACGATGAATTTGTCATCTCGGGCGTGGATGGCACAGGCGTCCGTGTCGCTACAGAGTATCTGAACTGTGGCGGAACCAAGACCGGTCGATTGTGGCCGACAGGGAACAAGACCGACAAGATCATGATCAATGGACAGCACGTCCAAGTGAGCCTCGTAGATGGACCAAACCCAGCTGTCTTTTGTGATGCAGAAACGCTAGGGCTATCATCCCCTCAAGTATCCTCCTTGGCCCAGGAGAAGAAAGTTTTGCAACTTTTGGAAAATGTCAGACTGCAAGCGACGGTGACTATGGGTATAAGCCGTGACCTGCAGGACGCAAAGAACTTTCGAGCCATTCCCAAAATCTGTCTCTTGCAATCCACAAGTAAGGGTGATGTGGGCATCAGGGCAACAACAGTCTCGATGGAAGTGCCGCACAAAGCCATTCCAATCACAATCGCCCTGTCTTTAGCTATCGCCATGGCTACGCCAGGGAGCATACCGCATCGCCTAGCCACGGGCAAGAGAATCCATCATCCGACAGGTTTCGTCGATGTCGAGACCACTCTGTCTGGTCCATCGGGTGTCACCGCGACAGTCCTGAGGAGCGCAAAGATGCTCATGAAGGGCGAGATATTCCTTTAATCCTATAAAGGTACAGGTGTAGAAATGCTGAGATTAGTCGCCGACAAGAAGCATACATGCAAAATAATGGCGGGTTTGCATTATACGAGCACATTCATATATATATATATATATACAGATATCTATTGTAATTTGACGCAGCGCATGGGCCGTCTTGGTGAGGCATAGCATTATTGTGACATGCACTACCAAGCACAAGGACAGACATGGTCTCTAATCACCATGCAAGCGATATGTATACTTCACATCTAGCCTCCCGCTACTTCTGACAGACACTGACACAATCGACAGGGTCAGGCCACTGAGAAGAGCGTCCTGAATGCTTTCTCAAGAGTGAGAAGAGTCGACCGGGCTGGTGGGCGTGAATGTAGCTGGCAGGCGTGGGAAATGCGAGATCCGCGGTGCGCCTCTCGACCCCATATGACGCTCCCGAACGAACCGCCGTCTCGGATATTGGGGAGAGTTCACAGGTCCCCCGGCCTCGTTCATCTGACGTTCTTCGATGGTGCTAAACAGCACAAAGCTGCCATGGATGCGAGATGACCGAGTCATCTTGTCACTCAATATAGGCGTTCACAGCGGCGATGATGTACGCTCAACGTTCCGCGACCGTTTCGAAGCGAGTTCTCGTGTGTGTTGACGATCTGGCAGGTGATTGAAGCTTGGACGCACGGTGTATGGGCGAGGAAACATGCACGCAAGTGTCGCATCTCGACGAAACGTCCGGAACAGAAATTCTCGGAATCGCAGTGGGATTTATTTCTTGGGTTTGAGAATACGTACAATCTCAAAGTCCGCAAGGCGCCGACCTTTGTACCGGTCTCGGAAGAGAAGGCGAATTGGTTGATTCTCCCGCACCTCAAGTTTGAAGACTTTTTGAACACGACGCCAGACGCGAAGCGTGATTTCGTGCAGGGTTCGATTCCTGATTCTTTGCACAAGATCCATACGGTCGACAGAAACGCATTCAATATCCAGCGATCCAAAAATCTCATTCGTCAGATCCTGGATCTCGCGGGCTTTTCATGTTTCAGGTATCGGTACAATTACTCCTCGAAGAAGATTGATGAGAGTATGGAGCTCGCTCAATACGTGGATACCTCCATCATTGGCGATCAGGAAAGTTCGCATAATGCTCGTCTGAATCATCGATTTTTTATCATCGATGCCGTGCCCGTCCACACGCATACGGAAGACATGCACGCACGGATCGCCGGTAAAGCATTAATCACAGCCATGATGAAGTACATGGCCGGCGTCTCCCGTACGGCAGAGATAGAAGTCTTCATCATGCTCGGTCGTGGCACCAAGATACGACTCTATCGTATCGTCTTTGAACCAGAATACCTCGGTGACATCTCCAAGGGTATCGAACCCGAACGCCCTGCCGTCTTGTGGGAAGATACAAGTGGAGAGACCGAACTCTTGCGACTCGCCGACCGTAAGGAACTGCTCCGTAAAATTGAACACATACGGCGAGCAATGCACGTCAGGATTTAATTCACAAAAAAACAAAATTTAGAAACAAAAAAATGTTTGATACACTATTGTAGAAAAGAGTCCACGGTACCATGAGTATATGCATGGTGGGGAAATCTCAGGACACACCTGCGTCGCAACGAACCGATTTCTTGCTATCGTTCAGCTAGACAATATAGATATTATATGTATTCCATCACCAATCACTCGCACCCTCATCACGAATATGCAGTCTCATCGCCGACAGCACGCCAATCACTACCAAAAAGATGACCCGCACTCTATTCACGAATTCTATGCTGAAGCCATAGATGCCTTATCAAAACGTAAAATTACTGATGCAGAAGGAGTTCATGATGTAGTTTATTCCATTCAATATTATGCTAGAACTCACAGAGAAGCGACCGATTCCAAGACTACCGTTCGTTCTTCCGGAAGCAGCCATTTGTTCTTATCCGGAAATGTAGCTGCGATGGGTGCATAAATGTTGTCGATAAGAGTATGCCTGATTGCCAAATTGATCTTCTTTGCAAAGCTCAGCGATTGGTCAGAGGGCAGCGTCGCTCGAACCAATGTTTGCGTGACGATATGAGTCACGATCGTACTGCCGTCAAGCTTGTCCAATTGATACTCGCTGACGGCAGATTTGATGGCGTCTTCGAATGCAGAATCAATATGGACAGGATCCATGAAGCCATACCGTGCGATTGCCTTGTAAAACGTGGGATATTTCACATAAGGCCGCACAACGATTCGCTCGCTTTCCGGAATATGCGCGACTTTCGCAGTACGTATACTAATGAAGACAAAAGATTGTTGCAGCATAGGGAAATGTTTCAAGAATTTTGTTATTGTAGCTGGCACGCGAGCAGGTAGATTCGGCATCGACGAGTAGTACAGGGCTAATCCGGGGAAGCGCCCAATTCT
Organism: Taphrina betulina; assembly: GCA_008802775.1. Classification (NCBI taxonomy): domain Eukaryota; kingdom Fungi; phylum Ascomycota; class Taphrinomycetes; order Taphrinales; family Taphrinaceae; genus Taphrina; species Taphrina betulina. The sequence continues at coordinate 65,878 of VWSI01000019.1, forward strand.
AGGCACACCTGCTTCTCGTACATGCGTACAAGTATGCACGACCGGGTCAGAGTCTGCCATGACTTTGGAAGTGGTGAAAGCGTCGGGAACCTCGATCCTTATCTCTTGTTTCTCCGGATCTGGGTAATCACCGGACTCTCCTTGCCCAAGACTAGTTTGAGGTACCAAAGACGAGATCTCGACCTGTTGCGCACGCTCATAAGCATACTTTAGCACAGCAACACACTTCCAAAGCAGCATGAAGCTTGCCAGAAGGACTCCGACAGACAAAGGAAACCAGGCGCCGTGGGGCACTTTCTTCATTGTACTCAGCCAGAAGACTGTGTCTACAGCACCAAAGATGGAGAAGAAGAGGACGGAGAGAATCCACGGCAGCCCGTAAACGACGTATATATTTATCGTAAGTAGAATCGTCGTTACGAGCATTACTGCACCGACTGCGTTACCATAGGCCTGAGTGACGTTCGAAGAAGTTGAAAACCCACCAATGACTGCTAAGACGCCGATCATCATTATGTAGTTTACAGATGGAACATAGATTTGACCGTAAGCCTGTGATCTTGTATGTCTAATGGAGACCGCTGGAAAACACTCTAATTGGACTGCCTGGTGGACGATGGAGAATACACCTGTGATCATGGCTTGCGAAGCGATTATGGTCGCAAGCGTTGCTAAAACGAATATGACCCAGTAGATGCCGCCTCCGCTGGATCCGGGGATACTGCCACGATCAGTACAGCTCGAGATCGGCCTTGTCCAGGAATTACGAGGAGTAGAAAATAGTCGAAAGGGTCTCGGGGTGATGGATAAGGTATGCCGCCTGTCCCATATAGGCTATGCAAAGTGCAGGATAGACCAGGACGGAAAAAGCCAGTCGAATAGAGCCGGGCGTAAAGTGACCCATGTCCGCAAACATGACCTCCACACCTGTGACACTAAGAAGCACACCCGAGAGAACGCCAAGGTCGTTTTTCTTAACAAGGTAATTCACTGCGTACGCAGGGTTGAACGCCTTGAAGATACTGGGCTGATACTTAGCGATGTTGAAGATGCCGACAGTGAGTAGAGAGATGAGCCACAACAGTACCTGAGAAATTAAGCGGCCGGTATGCGGATGAGTGTGTGGATCTTACAGCTGGAGAAAACAGGAAGGATATCCTCTCGGTCCCAAGCCGTTGGCTGAGAAATAGTGCCACAACAATGCCACATGAAATACCAACGACCTGACCGTCCGTGATTGAGGGTGCAGGTAGTCGGATGCCCTCGATTGCAGAGAGGATCGAGACGGCCGGAGTCAGAAGCCCGTCTGCGGCAACAAACGAGGCTCCAAGAGCCGTCAACGATAGTAACGTACACTGTAGCAACTTGGATTGCCGAATTAGCCTGCCTCGATTGCATCGCGAAGGAGAGAATGACAGGGCAGAAGCTCGAGTTTCAGCCAAGGTGAGAACCAGAGAGTCGTCATCCGCTGGAGATGGCTCCAACCTGAGGAAGCGGGCGAGGATCACCCAGAGGACGAACGTTCCTCCTTCCCCTGTAGACTCGCCGGCATGCAACACGATGAAGCAGTACTTGATGAGCGGTATCAGGGTCAACGACCACAGGATGCAACTGAGCGCACCAATCACGGCATGCTTGTCAGGATCGCTTTCGAGAACTCCATTGAAAACGTATAGAGGCGAAGTACCAATGTCGCCTGTGGCTTGTCAGAACGTAGCGCGAACTGACGGTGTAGCAAGCTACCATAGATGACTCCGAGCGTCTTGAACGCTGTAAGTACGATCATCGCTATCGTCTAAGTATGTGAGACACCAGTGACGACACAGAAGACCTCTAAGCTGACCACTTGACTCTTTGAGCCCAGCTCAGAAGCATAGCGTCTGCTTGAAATGCCCAGCATGATCTAGCTAGCAGAAGCTCCTGTGACAAAAAGGACAAGTTGACATGAGATACATGATAAATATACACAAACGTCGCACGAGTCAGCATCTGGACCCTTGGACCCTTGGACCCTGATCGACACTTTCATTGCTTGGTAGAAGGACGATTTCCGCGCTTGTGGACCCTGAATTTCCTAATATTGGAGCGCGGCCCCTGATGGCGCTTCTTAGCGAAGCTTCTCTTCTCAATTTCAACTGAGGCTGAGACCGTCATCTTAATATCAATGAGTGACCCACATGCGTACGCAGGCGCAGTCTGGCGCTCTATCTGCTACAGTGACCCAAGGTAGCTGACGCGTTCGGGAAGCTCAGGGCAGCAGGTCTGGTCCTTAGACTCTGGCCGACCCAAGATCCTCGGCTATATTCAGCATCTAAGGGTCTTCCGGCGAAACCTTAGTCGACGATGACAGTGGCGGCTTTCCTGAGTCGGTTCATGACAGCAAGTCCTTCTTCCCCTTCCGTGATGCCTTCCATGAGAATTACTTTCGTGTCTCTATCATCGAGCTCTCTCAGGAGAGCGAACAGTCTGCGTGCAATCTCGTGACCCGTGGAACCCATCGAGTACTCGGTGACATTCGAGCCAAGGCTCTGCGCCAGTTGCTGTGACCACTCTCTTGTCCTGCATATCGCAATGTTTGCATCAAGCAGGCCTTCCTTCTCCAGAAAAGCTCGATCGGGCGGCGACGAAGTACTTTCGAAGAGGAAGATCTTTGCCGTCGGTGAGTAGTGCCGGTATTTCATACCCGGAGTTCTGGGAACCTCGTCTTGACTTTTGACTCCTGGCCTGTGCACGACTGTATGCTCCCATCCTGTGATGGTTCTGATCTGTTCTACACTTATACCGCCAGGACGGAGTATTTGCGGTGGACTGACCAGACCGTCGACTACAGTGCTCTCAAGACCGACTTCACATGGCCCACCGTCAAGAATGAGAGGGATACGGCCGGCGAGATCATGGTATACGTGCTGGGCGGTAGTGGGGGACGGCCGGGTTGACGTGTTAGCTGAAGGGGCCGCCAGAGGTACGTCGGCCATATGGAGAAGAGCTAGTGCGAGGGGATGCTGTGGCATCCTCACTGCGAAAGTACTTTGTCCGCTAGTACACAAGCTACTTATGGCTGTTGAAGTCTTGTCCAAGGGCAAGAGAATGGTAAGTGGACCTGGCCAGAATTTGGCTATCAGAGGCTCATATATGCTCGGGAGACTGTATGGGCCCAGAAGATTTCGAAGGGTTCTCAACGAAGCAACATGCAGTATCAGAGGATTGTCCGCCGGTCTACTCTTCGCGAGGTAGATTTTGGAGACCGCCTCGCTACACAATGCATTCGCCCCGAGACCGTAGACCGTTTCTGTCGGAAACGCGACGACACTGTTGCCTCGAAGCAGGTCGGCTGCCTCCTTCAGATACAATGCCGTCGGCCCCGATACTGTGAGTGATGGGTTCTCGAAAGGGTGAGATGTTGTATCCAGGGGTGTGAAGAGGACATCCTGTTTCGCCAGCGGCAAAATCCGTGTTTCCATGGAGAATCGCCGGACTCCGGTGAAGCACAGAAAGTTCCGAGAATGCAGCAGCAGGACTCAGTAGACACGACACTTGCCTGAAGAAGCACCGATGGCCTGGTCGGAAACCAAGAATTTTAGCCGCCCGGGCTGCTTCAGCCAAAATGTGAATTAAATTTCGCGCGCCATGAAGTCATCACTGCAAAAACCATCCCACTCCCTCTCTAACACGCCTGGTCTTTTCAACCGGCACATTCAAAGTGAGCGGCATCGTGGAATGAAGCAGAGATTCTCTTCACTCGACCTCAAGGCGTGTACGGGGGAACTCAATGAGAAGTTACAAGGCACTCGCCTCGCAAACATTTATGATATCAACTCCCGAACCTTTTTACTCAAATTCGCGAAACAGGGAGAGAAGCACAACGTCTTGATCGAGTCTGGCTACAGGGTGCATTTGACAGACTACTCCCGTGAGACGGCCGCCACTCCATCCAATTTCTGCGCCAAGTTACGAAAACATGTTCGCACACGAAGAATTACTCACGCTAGGCAACTGGGGACTGATCGTGTCCTTGTCCTCACCTTTGGCGGTGGAGAGGACAACGCAGATCCTGAAAGATCCTACTACATAATCCTCGAGTTTTATGCTGGAGGCAATGTGATTCTCACCGATGGATATCACAAGATTATCTCACTACTGCGGGTTGTCGGCGAGGACGAGGGTCAGAAAGTTGCTGTCGGTGAGACTTATGATTTCGGTAGGCGAACGGTGACGGAATTCGTGCCCATCACGCGCGAAAAGCTTGTGGCTGTAGTAGAACAAAGCACCTCGAGTACCCCAAACACCAAAGAAGAGGAGGCTGAGGATGATGCACCTAGGAACGCTCTACAAACGAAGAAGGCCAAGGCCAACAAGAAGAAGGAGAAAGGTGCTGGGACGATCAAGAAGATCCTTGCTGCAAATTTGTCTCAGTATGGGTCTGCGTTGGTCGAACACTGTATATTGTCAGCTGGGTTATCACCGGCCTCACCCATCACGGAGCTCAGCTCCACCACTGGACAATTTGATGCTCTGCTATCGGCATTCGAAAATGCTGACTCTGTCGTACAGGAGTGTAACCACAGCACGTCTGGTTACATCATTGCGAAGCTGGACGGATCACATCAGGTCTATGATGACTTCCAACCATTTCTTCCATTGCAGGTGGTCAACAATCCATCCTTGATCAGCATTGAATTTGCGACATATAACACATGTATAGATAAATTCTTTTCCTCCATTGAATCTCAGAAATTGGAACAGCGAATACGTACACAAGAGGTTCTGGCTGAAAAACGTATACAGGCCTCCAAAGACGAGCATCAGAAGAAAATCGACGGCTTAATAGCCACGCAAGAAATCTCAGCACAGAAAGCGAGTGCTTTGGAGGGTTCTCAAGGGACTATTGACGAAGCTATCAACGCCGTCAATAATCTTCTTGAGCAAGGAATGGATTGGATCGACATCGAAAACCTCATTAAAACAGAAGCGAAACAGGGCAACGCCGTGGCTCAAATAATCATATTACCCCTTAAGCTACAAGAAAATAAAATGACCGTAAAGCTTGTGGACATTGATGAGCTATACGAGTCTGGTAGCGACACAGATGACGGTGACCAGACAGATTCTACCGAAGAATCGTCCTCGGATTCCGACTCTTCTGACTCAGAGTCCGATTCATCGTCGACGCCCGAAAAGTCAAGTCCCAAACCGAAAGCACATCAAAAGATTATGGTTGACAAGACAGCCTATCTAGAGGTGGATGTCGACCTGGCCCTCACGGCTTACGCTAATGCTCGAAAATATTACGCCGTACGTAAGACAGCTATCTCTAAGGAAGATAAGACTTTGCAATCTTCCAAGAAGGCGTTGCGATCTACTCAGCAGAAGATAGAGAAAGATCTGAAGAAAAGTCTCAATTCAGAGAAGTCCTTAATGCGCCAGATCAGGAAAGTCTATTGGTTCGAGAAATTCCTTTGGTTCATCTCTTCCGAAGGATATCTGGTACTAGGCGGGCACGACGCGCAGCAAAACGAGCAACTTTACCGCCGCCACTTCAGGAAAGGTGATATCTATGTACACGCCGATCTGAACGGGGCAGCCTCTGTGATCATCAAGAACACTCATGTTGATCAACCGATACCTCCATCCACCATATCTCAGGCCGGTACTCTTACTGTCGCCACCTCCCAGGCTTGGGACGCTAAAATGGTTATCTCTGCTTGGTATGTCAACTTCGACCAAGTGACCAAAACGGCGCCTACAGGAGAGTACCTGACTACGGGAGCTTTCATGATCAGAGGCAAAAAGAATTTCTTACCTCCTTCGAAGCTCGAATTGGGCTATGGAATGCTGTTCATCGTGGATGAAGCATCTCGTGACAGACATGTCAAATCGAAGTTGTCCAATATGCTGGAGGACAAGAAATTCGAAGAGCCTGTCAACGATGTACATGAAGCGGCTCGAAAATTGCCAAGCCAGATTTCATCTGAGGATTCAATCGAAGTCTCCCCTGTCGAGATGTCTGACAACCTTAATGTAGCCAATAGGCTTGATAAAGTGCAAGAGCTACAGGAAACTTCTGTGCCCGATCCAGTAGACTCCGAAACAATTGAGCGTGATCAACTTGCCGATTCACAGGAGACGGATGACAAATACGCACTCGAGGACTATGGTCATGACGAGGAAAAAGGAAAAGCTGAGCTATTCTCTGGCAAAGCTAAGCACATGACCGCCAAAGAGAGACGTGAAGCACGCAAAGTACGAGTTGGAGGAAACCTGCCCTCGGGCGCGGAAACACAAATCGCTCAGAAAGCGCCTACGATAGATGCTGGAGCATCAGAGGCCTCCTCACCATCACGTCCAGTCAAACAACAACAGCAACAGAAGGAGAAAGTACAACCTTTGACACGAGGTCAAAAGGCGAAAAAGAAGAAGGCTGCGAAGTATGCCGATCAGGACGAGGACGATAAAGCATTAGCCAAGAAGCTGCTCGGAATACAGCTCCCGAAAGACCAGGAGCAATCTTCCGAGTCGGAGTCGGAGGTGACGAAGGCAGCTGCCAAGGTCAAACAAGACCAGGCAAAACCGAAGATGAGGCCTCGTCAGAATCCCGAAGTCGCCAAGATCCTGCAGGACGAAGGCATCGCCCAGCTCGACGAGGAAGAGCAGGAGCAGATCACCCCGTTGGATATCTTCGTATCTCAGCCGCTGGCCGAGGACGTGCTTCTCGAGGCGATACCAACGTGTGCCCCGTACGCGGCCATGGCCCGCTTCAAGTACAAATGCAAGCTGCAGCCGGGCAGCACGAAGAAGGGCAAAGCACTGCGAGGTGTCTTAGCCGCCTGGACCGGCGCGCCCGTGGACGAGCAGAGTCAGGACAAGGAGGCACTCTGGCCGAGGGAGCGTGAACTGCTCAAGGGACTCAAGGACCAGGAACTGGTCGCGCCGGTCGGCGTGTCCAAGGTCAAGGTCTCGTTGGGCAAGGGCGAGACGGCCGCGAAGAACAAGAGCAAGAGCAGGAAGGGCCGGGGCAAGAAGTGAGGGCGAGATACAAGACCCTGCGAGATATCCACCGCAGCTTCACAGAACTCTACAGCTCTAGAGTATCCACACCTGTGGGCCGACCCCCCGCCCACTTCGCCCCTCCCTCCCTCCCTCCCTCCAAAATGAATTTGCATGCGCCGTTTCGACCGTTTCGAGGAATTCTGACCGTTGGCGCCGCCCCGTGGTCGCACAAGCCATGTGAGTGGCTCGGCAACGGTTCGAGGGAATGTGATGATCAGCATTTCGTCAACAAATCTCCTGCAAGACATGTCTTGCGACCCAGAGGTCTCTCACCGCCAGTCACCCCGTCTCTCTCGTTCTCTCGTTCTCGTTCTCTCTCTCTCTCTCTCCCTCGACACCCACGCTCTCTACCGGTTTCGTACCAACAACATCGTGCCCCTTGGTGATATCCCAGGCGCATGAGCTCCAGGCCTCTCTCCTCCATCTTCCCGTATCCGGAGCCTCCATATCGCTCAGGGCGAGCGGACACAGCCAAAGACAAGGTTTCCTTCCCTGTGAGGCAGTGGGCTCATCAGCCCGGGGGCGTCAGTGCGAAGGTCAAGACATGGGTGCCGTCTACCGCGACTACCGCTACTTTTCCTCATCAGAGTGCGTTGTTCGGTGGACAGACATCTCAAGCTCCTCCAGGCCACTCTGGGAGCAAGCCGCAGACTACGATCATCAAGACGACGACAACGACTCAGACAGTGGGAGGCAGCCGTTACTTCGCGCCGCCGATACATCGTGACAGGTGGTCGTCGGTGCCGCAGACCCCGGTGCCTGTGTCCAAGTCGGACGAGTCGCTCGGCGCTGATTCTGGCCGTTCTCTGCATCTCGAGAGGGACTCGGGCTCTGAAGTGTGGGATACGCTAGGTACCGACCCCAGCCTCGAGATCATCAGCGACTACGAGCAAGAAGAACTAGACTACGTGGAAGCGCCTCGACCGATGCCGACTACGTTGCCGCCCATCCCATCCCTGCCACCTCCGGACGCCCACGCTCGAATGTTCAACCCTCGAAAGCCACGAGATTTGGACGAGCTGGACGCTCGTGGCAGGAGAAATGTGAGCAATAGCAGTGCTGAGAGCGACGATCCTCTGGACCCGCAATCCTATACAGGTGCCGGTGCGGCTCCAGTCTTTTTGAGGCCAGCGGAGCGGAAGATCTCAAGCGGTGTATCCTCCAACAAAGTCCGGTCCTCGCACCAGAAAACTCAGAGCCAAGCACACCTACTACCCTTACATCTGAATCAGTCGCCTCGTCTGACCCTCGACAAGCCAGTCGTCGATGCTCGATATTCCACGACACCCCTCTCCTTGGACAAGGTTAAAGCACACTGGCTACTATTATGTTTCTGCATTGCATTTCCGCCAATGTGGCTAGTGCTGGCATCCGGCGCCTTCGACCAAATCCTTCACGTCCCGACGACACCCGAGCACAATACCGGAGCCATCCTAACAACTGCCGAGCGAGAGGAATTGAAGCAGATCTCGATGGTGAAGACACTAGCGGCGATACTCGGCTTCATTTTCATGACTCTATGCCTGGCAGGTCTCATCACGGGCCTCACATTCAGTTGATTGATGTGCAGCACGCTTCGGACATTGATGCGTGGTAGATAAGTGAGGGCTTGCGGCTCATCTTGATTGTATCATACAAAGCGACGGCGATCTGATGACAGTATTTAATGGACAGTGTACCTCATAGTTATAAGCATAAATTAGGGAATTCAAGGATTCGCACTGTACGCTTCACATGACTTTTTGCGCGTGGAGTGATATTTGAGAGAAACCACCTACACACGGATGACAGATCGAACTCTGTACTTCCGCCTTACTTTGAATGCTAGCACCCTGGAATTTGGGATTCGAAAGCGTCTGGCACCGACAGCCAAAATAGCGACCTGACCGAAGGGGAGAAAAGACAAAAATGATTTCAAGCGGGATCGAACCGCTGACCGCCTGCGTGTTAAGCAGATGTGATAACCAACTACACCATGAAACCTCGATACCAACGACGAAATGGATATAATATAATCGGTATTTTGTTTACGTTCTCCACATTGGCTTTCTCGGCGATTCGATCGTGGTTCGGGGAAATGACGCCAGAACCGCAACCTCTATCTCGATTGTGTAGGTTGTCGCATGCCTGCGTTGACGTTCATAGCGCTCCAGGCGCACATAGCCGCAGAGTTCTGGCAGATTTTGAGTCAGAAGAAGATTGATGAAGCGAAGTTGAATGACGATGATACGGCTGCGCTGGCTCTCTATACCTCCGCTTCGAGGCTGGAACCCCACACCACGTCTGCGCGAATCGACTTGACGCAAGAATCTTTTCAAATCACACGGTACTTTGCGCATCATCATAGAAAAAACCAAAGGATGGTTTGCTGATTGATCAAGACATGCCGTCGACGAGCAATGTATTGCGCGAGGTTTCGTGAGAAACACAAACACGCTTGAGGATTTCAAAGCTTGCGATAAGAATGCCTTTTTGCAAAACACAGCATGTATGGTCTGGGAAGATATACAATCAGGTGCAGCGCTCGCGGAACCGTCCCTCCTTGTCTCATTCTCGCTGCTGTGTTTTGCAGATTTGAAAAAGTATACCTATACTTATTGGGCTGCTTATCCTGCATTCCAACAGAGTTGGGAGTACACTGATATCGGAGTATTTGACGACGAGAAACAAGCAGACTTACAGAAAAACGTCTCAACTTGGCGCAACAAAACCGACGCGACACAATGGGGATTCTTTGTCTATCATTCCGAAACACATCAGGTTGTCACGCTAGCAGAGTGGGAGTCTATTTCTGAAAATCATCGAAACTTTGCCTTTGTTGATCCGTCCTCGGCTGAGAATAGCTTGGGCTGGCCTGCGCGAAACTTGTTGACTTTACTAGCATATAAATTGCGACTGAACAATGTAAATATCACATCATATCGGGGCAATCGGAAAGCACATAGATTCACATGCAGATACAATCACTTATCTGTCGAACAGGGCTCGATGCCCAAACCCACTGGTTGGGAAAGAAATCACGCTGGAAAGCTGGGTCCAAGGATTGCGAATCTAGCGTCAGTCATGGACCCTTCAAAGCTTGCAGACGATGCAGTAGATCTTAATTTAAAACTAATGAAATGGAGAATAGCGCCAGACCTGAACCTCCAGAAGGTGAAGGATTGCAAATGCCTGCTTTTGGGTGCGGGAACCTTGGGCTGTTACGTCTCGAGATTACTGCTCGGTTGGGGTGTCAAAACCATCACTTTCGTCGACTCGGGGCGAGTCAGTTTTTCAAATCCTGTGCGTCAACCTCTATTCAAATTCTCAGATTGTCTTGACCACGGGCAACCAAAGGCAGAGACGGCAGCGGAAGCGTTGAAAGAGATATATCCTGGTGTCACGGCGCGTGGTCACAAACTCAACGTACCGATGATTGGACACCCTTTCACTTCGGCGTCACAGGGTGAGGCGGATTACAAGATGCTAGAGGAACTGATTGATGCTCATGATGCAATATTTCTCTTGATGGACTCTAGGGAAAGTAGGTGGTTACCTACAGTCATGGGCGCGGCGAAACGCAAGATTGTCATCAACGCAGCGCTAGGTTTCGATAGCTACGTAGTGATCAGACACGGTGTGCAACCAGGGCCCGAAGAGCAAGCAGAAGAGGAAATTTCCTTGGGCTGCTATTTCTGCAACGACGTCGTGGTGCCTACGGATTCCACGAGTGACAGATCACTCGATCAGCAATGCACAGTGACGCGTCCAGGTCTTGCGGCAAGTGCTTCGTCCACAGCGGTCGAGTTACTCGTTTCGATTCTACAACATCCACGAGGTCCGAGATGTTCTCCGAAAGATCAGTCGATGTTGGGAAGTATCCCTCATACCGTCCGTGGCAGTCTCCGAACGTGGGAGAATAGAGTCTTGGAAGGCCATCGATTTCCATACTGTTCCGGGTGCGGAGACGCCGTCATCACGGCATATCGAGAGGGAGGTTGGGACTTTGTGAGACAAGCTTGTGAAAAGTCCGGGTGGGTCGAAGAATTGAGCGGATTAAAGTCCGTGCAAGATGGGATTGAAGGTATCGACGTCGATTGGGAGAGTGGCAGCAGTGACGCTGAGTAAGGGGGATTGACGAGGTACGTAATGTGCTATCTGGTAAGACTATTTTTTTTTTTTACACAATGTCGTCTCCGCCATGCAAGATTCTCTCCTTCTCGACTCGTTTCCGCTCTTGTGCTCTTTCGATTTCCTCGAATGCTTGTCCTGTTCCCTCGACTTCCGGCCAGGTGAGTCGTGTACGGAGGAATTTGAAGAGGTAGACGAGGGCGAGCAAGACTGGAATCTCAATCAAGGGGCCGACGGTAGCAGCGAGTGCTTGTCTGCTGTCGATACCGTAAGTTGAGATGGCGACCGCGATGGCCAATTCAAAGTTATTACTGCTCGCGGTGAACCCCTGAGCCACGGCGAGTGGATAAGTGAATTCGAGGCGGCGACAGAAGAGTAAAGTGATGGAAAAGGTCAATGCGAAATAGACAATCAAGGGTGCCGCTACTCTCACGACATCGACGATTTCCCTCACGACGTGCCGGCCCTGTGACGCAAAGAGGATGATGATGGTGAAAATGAGTCCGATGAGACTGAGTGGACTGATCCAGCGAATGAATATCCTCTCGTAGTAATCTTGCCCGATGACTCTGCGCAGCGTCAAGCGCGTCACCATGGCTGCGGCGAGTGGGATACCGAGAAACACGCCGACAGAGGAAGCGACCGTACTATACGTCACTGTGAATTGTTCCTCTTGAGTGCCCGCCGGAACGAATTTTGTAATGTAGAGAATCGCAAAGGGCGCATACAAGACAATCTGCAAGATTGAATTGAACCCTACGAGGACGGCGCAGTAGTCGTTGTCCCCGCCGGCCAACCCGGTCCATATCAAGACCATGGCGATACATCGTGCGATACCGACCAGGATCAATCCCTCCCTCAAGTCTCGTTGGTCCGGCAGAAAGGCCCAGGCGAGACCTACCATCAAGAGGGGCGCAAATACCCAATTCACGACGAAACTGAACCCGAGTTGTGTCCAGATACGGCGTAGTTTCAACAGGAGATGAAGCTTCTCGTACTGCACTTTACACAAGATGGGAAACATCATCACGATGAGACCCACGGCGATCGGCGCAGAGACATCGATAAAGGTCGATTGCTGTAGGACTTCTGCCACATTAGGCACGAAATAGCCCAATAAGATGCCCAGTGCCATGGCGAGCAGGATCCAGAGCCATAAGAATCGATCCAGCCAGGATAACGCACGGATCGGATTAACATCATCTATCGCCGCGGCATTCTCTGGTTGTTGCGTGACCGGTACCGTGCCACTCGTCGTCGTCGTCGTCGTAGACGAGCGATGTTTTCCCCCGTCCAAATCAACCTTGGTAGTACCACCCGTCGCAGGTCTGCCCTTCCTCTCATGCGTCGCCGTATCGCAACAATTGACCGGCTTCATCGAGAGATAAACGAGGCGAAATCATCCTCTGGGAAATCCTGCCCCGGAAGTCCTTCTTATTCACAAAAGCCAGATGATGCCCTCTCCCGGGTGAACAGGGGAGAGAGCGTTTTAGTCTAATTGAGGGATTCCACCAATGAAGAGAGCGCAACGACATGCATCACATGCCCTGTGACATGTCAACATGTCAAGGGATGGGATGGTGGCTGATGGCCACTTCGGTGACATGCAAGTACCGTATGTATATGTATAGTGTCTCTGTGTAGTAATTTTATATATGTACCTATGTAACACTTTCTTTGTACAATTCTCGACATGGGGGCCTCACGCTGCACGCCAAAAGCCCGTCTTGATTTCCAACAATGCAAAAACGAAAATTCCAAAGGCTTATTTCTTCTCGTCAGTTTCCCCTACCTCCTCCTTCAGAAGCACCGGGATATCATCTTCCACGCGCCCATGTTCGGGGCGAACTGTTCCGAGGGCCGCTCGCCGTGTAACAGGTTCACCAAGTCGCCAAACGCCTCGGACGCGATCTTGAAGGTTCCCATCTTGGTCACTTGATGCATGTTTGAGCAGAGCTGACTCAGCGTTCGTGCGAAATCATCCTCCGGAACCATCTCCATGGAGTGTTTGGACGGCCCGAGGACGGATTCGGACAACTCCTTCACGGTGTTGATGAAGCTGGTCCTGGCCAGCGTCATCTCCGGAGTCTGCTTCATCTGCGCCTCGTGTAGGGCCGTGTATCGCACCAATCGCCACAGATCGACCATCGCCTGTACGCAGGCGACACAGCTTATCGCGGACTCGGGCGGCAAGGACTTGCTCTCGCCGCTGTTCGGAGAAGAGCCCTGGTACATGAGGTGGACCTGACTCAGCATGAGCTCGATGAACCAATTCAGCAGGAGCGTGATCGGTCTGTACTCGATGATGCCCAGGTCCTCGCCCACGATGGCAGTCATCGTCTCTTTCAACCCTGTGCACCAGTTCTTGGACACGATGCCGTGCGCAGTCTGGGGCGAGGGCAGGTACAGGCGCAAGTAACCCAACTGTTGGATCGCGCTCGTGACGTCCCAGAGCTGCGAGGAAGAGTAGCTCGCCATGCGTTGGTTTCGCGCTCGGTCCAGGAGGACGTTCATCGCAAACTTCAGCTGGGCGCTGCGCACGCCGATCTCTTGTCCATGGCAGAACTCGGACGGGAAATTGCGCCGCTGCAGAAGCTGCTGCTGTCTCCGTGAAGACGAACGTCTCTGACTCGAGCAGAGCACCTGCCAAGAGGAGAGCTCGGAGATGTGTGTCATGAGACAGGCAGAAAGGAGGATGGCGGAAAGCTCGTTCAGATCGATGGGGACGTGGAAAGAGTTGACGAGGTGATGCATGGCATCCAGGATTGGGGACTCCGTGTTGGCTGAAGTCGACATACAGATGTTCTGCCAGTCGTCCGCAGACTGTGCGTTCCAAATCAACTCGTCGACCGGCAGGTTCTGTCTCATCTCGAGCAGGGACATCTGTGGGGAAGTATTGAGGACCGAGGAGAGTAGAGCATCCGTGACGAAGTAGTGTAGAGAGAGCCGCTTAAACGATTCGTACTTGACCCACTCGAGCCATCGCTGATGCAACGTCTCGGGAGGACACATCGCGGTGGTGACCAGGGGAGAGTTCATTCCGAACTTGCGCGCAAATTGGAGGGACTCGAAGAAGACGTTCCTCGAGTCATCAAAGTGGAGCTGGTCAAGCTGCGACAGGCCGAAGAATGTCAGGATGAGCACTTCGGAGACCACGTCGAACGAGCGCGGGTCGTCCATGGCGAGGGTGACGAAAAGCTGGCGCATGGAGAGCCATTCCTCGAGATAAATCTGCCTGGATAAGCTTCGCACGTCGGCGTCGGTGGAGAAGGAGCCGCCCACGGCGACCATGGTCCGTATGAGGCCAGAGCCACGCTTGTCCGGATTGAAGGTCGGCTGGTGAATCAGGGGCATCGTCGTAGCAAAGCATCTGAAGAAGAGGTCGAGGCAGAGCCGCTGCGTCTCCGGGCTGACCGTACTATGGGATGCCCTGACGGGCGATGGCTTCGGGTCGACCGAGATGGTGGGTAGCCCATCAGAAGTGCGGCGCGATATGGGCGGACGGGTCGTCTGGTGGACGTTGCGTTCGTGTCGGTCCCTGAGGTCCTTCCGTCCAAACGACTGCTGGCAGACGGAGCACTCGAAGGGCTTGACGTTCCCATGCGTACGGTAGTGTCGCAAGAGGTGCTCCTTACGCGTGAAGGAGCCGGGACATTTGTCGCAACCTAGCAGGTGTCAATTCAAATTACGGCAGCTCGTCCGCCTCTCCCCCGGGTAATTGGGAAGTGGTCGACAGGATGACCCACGGAAAGGATGGTTGGCAGAGCGGCTCGAGGCCCTGATGTTTTCGAATTCGAAGGTGGAGGCCTCCATCGCGAGTCAATTCGGGTCCAGTGATGTCTTGAGCGGTGTTTCCCAGTACTGGGCGACTTGCATGACCTGCACTCGTTCCCCGCTCTCGTGCTGTTGGTCGGCCACAAGGATCGATGCCTGTCCGTGACGACGAGCACCAGGAAGCTGAGGGGAGAGGACGGTGACAAGACGGGGGGGGAGGGGGTGAACTGAAGTCGGGTGGACGGTCGAGGGGGAAAGTGGAACCTGGTTAGGCTATATAAGTCGCAGAAGGAGTACTGAAGAAGAAGAAAAGATAGCTCGGCAGATGCTCGCACTGACGATTGACCTCCGAAGGTTCCCTCCCACGACGATGGCTATGGCCGTAGCAAGCCCGAGCTGTCAAGCCTGAGATATTCACTAGCGAGGGGACCGGGACGCAGTGGCGAAATAGCCTTCCTGCGCAATATCATTGTGCCCTTTACCTGAATAGAGACATATCGCGCCGTCCACCCCGCCTGCCAAGCTCAGCCAGGAAGATGTGGTTTAAGCCTCTCAGGCGGCCGAAGAGCCTCGTCACTTGGGTGGGCTCTCGTAGGCGCCCAAGGCCAGCTGGGTCAGGGGCCCTGCCCTCGACCCGATGCTGCGTGGTGTCCTTGACGACATATGCTCCGGATCTCCGAGCACTCTCTTTGCATCGTGCTCTGTGTGCTCGTCGCCCGGCAACTGGGCCCGGTGGAGGACTGGCGCGCTGCCCACCTCTGCCAGGCAGGCCATGCAGAGGGCAGGGTGCGAGATGCCCAACACGCAGAGCACGCTCGTCTGCCCATTCTCATATTGTGAGATGAAAACGACTGTCTTCATCTCTCGGACTCAGTGGCTCGGTCATTAGACAAGGGAGTGATTTGCAAAGGATGGAGACCCATTCGGAGCCGCTTTCGTGCGCTCTGCTAACGCCTCATCTTGCTTTGATTTGCTAAATACAGACATGACGCACGGCCGGACCGATCCTATCTCGTCGCAGCGATCCGCAGCAGGATACGCTTTGACCTCTGTATGGGATACAGAAGCAATGCCATCGAACCCAATGACAGCCGTCAGCCTTACGTGAGCAATGTCACTATTTTGAACCGATGGCACATTGCCCGAGGCCGTGGCCCCGGACGTCCGACCGACAATGGCACAAGGCGGGACTCTGTCTCGGGGGACGATCTCAGTTCAGATTTCTGGTCCGGCCGCCAGTCGGCGCAGACTCCTGCCGAATTTCATAAAGACGCGCGCAATTTACGATCCTAGGGGGTCTATGGAACTGTCGGCATAGCATTCTGCCCGTATGTGCCAAGAATGAGGATGCCGCTGCTATCGCGTAATGCCTGCAGGCCCAATGTACGAGTTGAAGTACGGCACTTGTCTCGTAGAGGCAGCAGAGATCGCAGCCTAAACGAAACTTTGATTTTCCGGGCGTTTCTCTCTTTTTTTTCCTTGCATATCTCCCGCCCCTGAGGTGAATCATCAAGAATCTGATCTAGACCCCCTTCCCGCGGGCGCGCGCCCAGAGTTCCACACACGCGAGGATGGCAGTACTCTTGATGCATACTGTAGATAAGCCATCGAATACAGTTCCTTGGTCGATGTGTCAACGTCAGGGTGAGGCTTTCGGTGTGCGGATGTGTCAATTGAAGCTTTCTTCTCCGTGGGTCTTGTAGCAGCCTGATGTCATGGACGTGTATCAGCTGTAAGGGGTAACTCGTGTGCTCCCTGGTCAGGTCTGTCTATGTGAGCACCTTGATGGGCAGAAGCTTGCTCGCTCGGGTCGATCGGTGGGAGCTGCGTGGCATGGGCTATCTGCCCCCTCGTCCGTTCGTTGTAGTCGAGACAGTTCCGAGCTTTAAGCGCGCTCTGCCGGATGAGGTGTCCACGTTGGACGAGCGTGGCAGCCAGGAGGAGTATGCTCACACAACCATTCATGGGCCATCAGTCTCGAACTCGAGATCCATGGGATTTCGTAAAGGTCATACATCAAATTCGATGCGCCACATACACATCTTGACGATACGGCAATGCGCTTCCGGCGAAGCTCATGGAAAAGTCCACGTTGGATCTTAGCAGATCTGCCACCCAGACTGCGAGATTCATAAGACAAGACATTACTTGTGATTACGTTGGATGACATCTCCTCTTCTTAAACTATGTACGTCCAAGTTCCGGCGACTCGACGGTTTGATCATCACGTAATGGTTTGTACGCACCCGAGCAGGAATCCGCCAGTCTATGAAGGTCTATGACGATCTCGATCAATGGCTGGAAGACCGCCAAGACCCTGGGCCGTGCTCATATCCATCTTGAATGTGCCTCGCGAAAAGGGGCCATGATACGTGGTCACGGCAGTGTCACCGAAACCTGTGCCGGTCGTCTGACCATGTGCGTAAATCATGTCCTGTGCTTTGCTCGTGCTCATGATCGAGCCCGTCGTCCACGTCATGCAGTTTCTACACCGCACGTTGGCCGTAAAGAGGCTGCCATCAGTTCCCGAACCTGGCAGTAACTCAGCCCGAATAGAGGACTCAGCTAGAGATGGCCGAGCATGCCCGGATCCAAGCCTCATGCTTGCAGTCATGTTGGTCCCACTCGGGAACAGAAGTAGCATGAGCGCGTCGTTCATCCGAGCGCCAAAACCAACTCCCGTGTACAGCCTATCTGCCGGACCAGTGATTTTCATAAAGACATCGTTCTGAGCCTCGGGCTCACTTGGAATATTTATCGCGACACATAGTTCTGACACCTTGCCAAGAGCACTGATGCCCGTAGTGATGCACTTTGACGTGGACGCGGGGCTGCCCTCCACCGGCCTCGTATTCGCGGGCGCAGCGCCTACGGAGGCGATGGAGTGCAGAACTGCAGGGATGAATGCAATTCCCAGAAACATACTCTAGATGTCCAAAGTCTGAAGGGTGCGGGCCGCACGATGGCGGGTCTTGAATGTCCTGTAACGTCAGTAATATAGATACATACACCGGCAACAGAAATGTATCATCGTCCGACCTGCACATGTCAGAAGAACCCGCAACGTTTCATCATGCGGCAGAGATCAACAATTGAATCATGACAAGACCTGGTCAGCGCGTTTACAACTACGGCTACCTGTATCTCGAGTGCGGTGCGCTGCCGAATAGTTTGGTGTTCTGCACTTCGGCTCAACTGCCTGTGCACGGGGCCTTACCCCAATTCCGTCGGCACAAGCCTTCTGCTCTTTTCCCCACTCACACTTCCCCCCAGCAAGTGTTTGAGCCTCTCACACCTGAGCCTGACGCTGCAGAAGTTCAGCTTTTCAAGATGAAGGCCATACAGCTACAGGAGTACGTCAAGGGTCCTGAAGGTCTCGTTGTTTCAGATCTACCGGAACCCGTGCCGGGCGAAGACGAACTCCTGATTGAGATTCACTCGTCGGCAACTAATTTCTTCGACATCTTGCAGATTCAGGGCAAATACCAGACGCAGCCACCGTTTCCATGGGTCGCAGGTTTCGAGTTTGCCGGTGTCGTCCTATCTGCACCTTCCGACTCGAAGTGGAAGAAAGGTGATCGTGTATTTGGTGGCTCTCAGGGTGCCTATGCGGAGAGGATAGTCTTGCCAGACATTCCTGGCACGCTGCTCCCAATTCCGGCTGACTGGTCTTTTGTCGACGCCTGTGGTCTATTCGTGACGGCACCTACCTCCTATCTCGCCTTGACCACGAGAGCGAATCTGAAAGCGGGGGAGATATGTCTCGTGCACGCTGCAGCTGGAGGTGTGGGACTCGCGGCTGTACAGATCGCCAAGGCATTGGGCGCGACAGTCATCGCGACGGCAGGCACGCCCGAGAAGTTGGCGGTCGCCAAACGATTCGGTGCCGATCATGGGGTGAACTATACAGACAAAGATTGGATACAACAAGTCAAGGACATCACGGATGATGCTGGCTGCGATGTGATTTACGACCCAGTCGGCATGATCGATCAATCTCTCAAGGTAGTCGCATGGAATGGGCGAATCTGCGTCATCGGCTTTGCTGCAGGCAAAATCGAGAAGATTGCCATGAACAAAGGTACCACCATCATTGAGAACTCTCGGTGTGTTTTACTGACCCCACATAGCACTACTGAAGCAATGTTCGATCGTTGGCGTATTCTGGGGAGGGAACGCCATGAACCGCCCAGAAGAAGTGCCCGGTGTTTGGGAGGGCATTTTGAGCATGATGCGATCTGGCGCGTTCAAGCCAACTGTCTTTGACAAGGTCTATCAGGGACTAGACGGCGTCGCGCCAGCGTTGAAGGCACTCGGATCGAGGGATACGTGGGGTAAAGTGGTGATAAACGTCAAGAAGGACCAACCGCAGAAGCTCTGATGATCCAATACTCTATAGGATGGCAATGTACAAGAAAGAGCCTGTGCCCGACATAACAAATTTGAGCAATGTCTTGATACAGTGGTGGAACAAACAGGCACATCACAAGACGGCAGAGATGAGTGAATGAAAATTCGATCGATTGATAGATAAGAAAGGATCGGAAGATATAATCCAAGTTTATCGGTATCGTCGGAGAGACAAGGTGTTGTGTTTCTTCCAGATGTGTCGTCGTCCGGACTTGGTGTCTAATACAAATTAGCAAGGGTTCTTTTTCTTGAATGTGGTTGGGAATTTGGCTTACGGTTGTATCGGTGACCCTTGTTGATTCCTCGGGACTTTTTTCCGATGGAGGTGAGTCCTCGCTGGGCTCTGCCCTTGTGGACAGAGTTGCAGATCCAGTTGATTCTTGGGTCTCGTCGGATAGCTTTGTGCTGTGGGTCGACCATGATGACCTCGAAGAACTTGTAGGTAGCGTCCTGGTTGATCCAGTAGGAGTTGAGGACTCTCAAGTTGCTGCATCGTCGGGAGACTCGCTCCTCGGCGGTGGTTCGGAGGGATCGCTGGTACTTGAGGTGGTTGACACCCATGTTGGTCGGCTTTCCGAAAGTAGCACCCTTTGGCGCAGGCTTTTTACGTCCACCTCGTCGCACTCGGATTCGGTAGATCACGTACCCCTGTTTGGCCTTGTACCCCAATCGTCTCGCCTTGTCCGGTCGAGATGGTCGAGACGCCCTGTGGACGACAGCGAGCTGTCGGTACTCCCAACATCTGACTCGCAAAAGGAATCGCAGGATATCACTCTGCTTCTTCTTGTAAAGCTCTTGGAGATACTTGTAGGAACCCATATTAAGCGGCTCGAATACTACTAGTAATTGACTCTAAAAGAAAAGGAAGAGGGTGGAACGAAAAAAAACGCAAAAGGGCAGTCAACAGAATTCTAAACCCCAGCGCGAGAATTCAGGGTTAAACTACATGTACAACACTAATGATGTGCACGTGTTTTCTATGATACATACTTCAGTACATACTAGTACTATTAGTACTACTAGTGGTCCACTCGAGTGACTCAAGATAGAGTCTATAGCGTGATAACAAGTATGGAAGAACAAGTACATTTCCAAGCAACAGTGATGAAATTTGCTTGAGCCTGAATGTCACTACTGATAATGATACCGAGTGTGAGTGTGGGAGTGTGTAAGTATAGACAGCCCAAAAGTCAACATAGTCAGATTTGAATCGTGTCCTGTGTGCGCTCTCTCACTTGATTTTGTGCTTGAGTCGAGAATTCCTTTTGTTCGTCCATGCCAGACACTACACGTAAATATTCCAAATTATTGAACTATTTCCAATATTCAAATGTTTCCAATCGTGTGCCAATTGCAATAAGAGTTTTTAGGATGGACCAGTCGTATGAGCAGAGGGTGACAGAGACTGCTGGCACGGCATTATTCAGCACGACTGATTTCCGTGCGGGCGACATCATCTTTTCATGCCCATCGTATATTTCAGCACAAGCCGTTTCATCAGACCCAAAACTCCGACATCATCTACGTTCATTATTGGATTTGGATGATGGCCATGGGCCTGCGCTGACTGAGAAACTCGTCCTCACACTCTACTTGTCACTCTACTCTCCACTCAACGCACACGCAGAACCGTGTTTATGGAGGCGTGAGCTGGACGTTTTACCGAGACAAATCCAGAATGGTGTATGGACCACGGCCAATCTTTCCGATGTATCGCTCGGACCGGCCATCAGAGCGAAACGAATTGCGGTGGAAGCACAATGGACTCGCTTCGCATCCACAATCTGTGACTTTGAGACGTGGAAGTGGGCAGACTCTATCATTTCCAGTCGTACCATTGGTCTCGCCGATGCCAGAGTTTCCACTACTACCACTGTATTCCAAAAAGAGTTTCGAGTCGATGGGTACACGGAGGAAGAATGTGTGCGGTTATTTCAAATGTCGAGCGACCCGGATATCGTGCTAGTCCCCATCCTAGATTTATGCAATCACGCCGGTCCGGGTCGTTCTGCACGATGGGACCTGACAGCGCCAGACGGTACGATCGTCGTGCTCGCCGATCGAGATGTCGCCACGTCGGATGAAATCACAATCAGTTATGGCGACGACAAGACGAATGAAGAGTTGTTCTTCAATTACGGATTCACAGTTCCCCGTAACCCGAATTGGAGCGTCACAATCACCCTACCTGCTCCCCCTGAAGTGCTCGACCATCAACGTCAAGAATTCTGGGCCGCCGTGCATCATCACTTTGGACTCTCCGATCGAATCAGATTGACCCATGCCACTCTGACCCACACTGCAAAACAACAACAACCAGATGAAACTGATGATGAAGAAAAAGCAGAAAAATGGCGACAACAGGATGACAAAGAGCCGGACTCAATTATGCGATATTGGCAAATGGAGAGGTACTTGAATCTCGACGAGTCTGAATTAGCCGCCCTCTTGCTCACGACATCACTAAGCTTGTTTGAAACGGAATCAGTCTTGACTTATTTCTCACGAGAGTATCATACATCCCACGACGAGGCGCAAGAGTTGAGTCTCAAGGTCATCTCAACTCTGAGACGTACCGTACGTCATAGATCAGACGAGATCAAGCATAAGCTTGGTAATGATATCATGAATTCTGATGAAAGCGGCACAGTCAGGACAATCTTATTGCTCGACGAACAGCGCGGACTTGCTCAAATCTCCACGGAACTCGATCGACTCCAAACTTATCTCCTTGGGCCGCAAACCTCCATTGCGAACTGAGCAGAGGCCAAAGAAAGGACGTGACGCAGTACTCTCAATCAATATTCAGGTCAAATGTATTTGAATGTGGATTCGCTATGATGCTACCACGGTCTTTCGTGTGCTCTACAAAATCATATGTAAAATATTATTTCTTATGCTGTCATGTCTCATCCAAGTCGTACTCTCTCTTGCCTATGCTGTACATTGTCGTGCTCTACGACATCGCAATGAATTCAAGGGGAAAAAAATTAGAAACAAAGAAAATGTTGTATAATCGTGAAGCCGAAGCGTTTGATGGCTCAGTCCGTCAGACTCAGGGCACTGTTCGTCCTCTTGAGCTCGTGAGTGTCCTTCGTGACCCTGATCCGGCTCGATCGGCGAGGGCTCAGCATGAGTCCGGCGACACCTCCAGGTCGACCGACCTCGCCCTCATCGCCGGCCTTTCTCCTCGTCGGAGAAGTCGCGGCGTGGGCAGCTCGTTGCTTCGTGACGGACCTCTTCGTCGGGGTCGTCTGCGGGGAATGGGAAGGCGAAGATGGCCTGTCCAGGATACGTGTCGACTTGCGATTAGGCGTGAGGGGGACACCGAATCCGAAGGAACCTTCCTTCATGAGGTCGGGTCTCGCGCAGCGAGGAGACTGTTGATGCCTTTCCTTGCGTGGCGAAATGGGCTTGTCAAAGTCAAACGTCCGTTCGTCAAAGGGGCTGTTGAGCATCTCATCCTGGGAGCGTCCGCGAGTCCTGCTGAAGAAGCCCGGAAGGTCGTCCGTGATGGCCGACATCGGATTCATCGTTGGCTTCTTAGGAGCGACGTGGGGCGACGAAGGCTCGGGCGCATTCCGGCGGACGAGGAGGAGAAGGTGCTTCCTCGTCTGGGCGAGGGAGTGCGGCCAAGAATGGTCCGCCTTAATGGCCCTCTTGCTGACCTTGCTGAGAAGAGCGGGCGGAGGGGCGGAAGGGACGAAGGGTGGGTTGTTGTGGGAGAAGGTGGTCAGCTCCTTCTCGTAGCTGGACTGGAGGAGGATCTCCTGCTCTTGCGTCCAGTCACTCTCCATGGCGCCCTCACCGTCGCTCGAGATCATGGAAGTCGTTGACATGGTCCTGGCCATGGCAGGCCTATGGGTGTAGGAGACGGTGGATGCGATCGAGGGCGTGCGCAGTGCCGCATTGCTCGCCTCGGCGCTATAGTGCGGAACATGGAGATGCAGATCCGATGCATTGGTGCGTCGCATACCGGTCGGAGGATGAGCTATACCACCGGCAATTGACCAGACTATGTGACCGCAGAGGCACGGCGAGTACAGAGGAAGCGAATCGAGGGGAGCGAGAGAGAAGAAGCGACGAGGTGAATTCGAAAAAGTGAAGGAGCGCGAGAGGGAAGAGCGATCAGCCACAGTCGAGATCGCCCTCTGCTGCTGATTCTGAAGCTTCGTTCTGCCTTCTCGTTCTTTCAGTCTCCAGCCATTCTCGCTGACCCCCCTGTCGCCTACCCCTTTCTCTGCTCGCAACGTCGCAACGTCGCCACGTAAGATACTGGGCGCTATGATGTTCGTGGTATGCTCATCCTCCATGGATCTCAATCTCGTCCCCGCTGCATCCACGCGAAGTGTCATAAATATCCGCGCATTGAGCTGGTATTGAACTTCGTCTTATGTAAACGTGCATACCGCCTGACATCTTCTTCCTCATCTATGTACGCGCGCCCGAGCCTTCCCGACGATTCTCCGTACGAGGAGTCGCCTTTCTATCCGTGCTTTGTATTCAGGTGTCCCGGTAGGATATGCCAGCACGCGTCACGCGAGGGGTTCGAATCCAGTGTTCGACTTCAGTGCAAGCGGTGCTACCATCGGAGACTTTCTGACTGGCTCCCTTTCCCTCGTGGCTCGGAGATAAGGAACGGTGCCGCGGTCATAATTCGGAGCTCGTCACAGAGTATTGTCACTGTTGATGGTATACCCCACTGGCTCCGTGCCACGTTCCAGCCTACCTCATTGTCCGCACATTTTCGGCGTGATACAGTTCGTCAAGCGTCGCCGGAAACAACGGACACACGGTCCTTTTGGCGCTCGGTCCGGTGACGATCAGATCGTGAGGTGTCTTTGCGGCTGTGTGGCACCCACCCCCGCAGGTAGTTTCTGGCAGGGAGGTCGCACAACGCGCTTCACATGGTTCATACAGCATTCAGAAGTGATTGCACCATGTCATTGATGTAGAATATGGCAGCGTTGACCACGAATGCTCGCAACATAGCTGCCATGACGCCTCTGAAGAATGCCGGCACACCGCCCTCTCCATAGATTGTGCTTGCGGTGTTGAGGATCAGTACGTGCTGGTACGGACGATCGACGTCTTCCTCCGTCGATGGATAGCTTCCAGGGAGTAAGCTATGGTTCTCGTGCCTGTTTGCCGTTTGCAACCTCGTCTTGATCGTGTCCAACGGGAAGATGGAAAACCAGGAAACACATCCGGCAAGACCTCCGACCACGAGGATCCTGATTGTAGTATCCTGTATAACCCCGACAAGTGCCGACAGCAGGCCATCGTAGGTCAAGAAGTAGAAGCCATAGCCAATAGAGTCTCTCAAGATAGTGATCAATGCACCTCGACAGAAGCCGCGTGGTCCTTCCTCTCTCGATATGCGCCTCACGACCTCTAAGGAAGACTGATCAGACGTCTGAGCCTGTACCTTTACAAGCTCCGTGGGTACGCTGACGACACAGACACATATTCCACTGATCAGCCCAGCCACGAAAGAGACCATCAGCTGTGTACGAGGCTCCCTTTTGCCGTGAGCATCGACAAGTGATACTACCAAACCATAGCTCCAGAACAGAATGGCATTGAGAAATCCCAAGCCAATAGTTGGTAAGAGCAGCCCTGCGAACCATGTCTTGGGTGACTGTATGGAGATTCTTGAAATTGGGCTAAGGGAGCTTTGATCATTAGTCTTGATGATGTCCAAAGGAGATCCTATCACAAGTCCAGCAATACCAGAGACGAATCCGGCCACGAAATCGACGCTCATCAACCTGACAACAACCAGCGTGATCAGTACATGCCGAAATCTCGGAAGAAGAGCCCAAAAACTAGACGATCGCAGCTCAATAAACAGCAGCCGGTCCGAACCTGCTTCGGGTAACACGAGATGGTGGCAAGATCTTAACTTCCGTCCGATGTGGCGTCATGACTTCGGAAGAAATCGCGTGAGAGACTCTTTGCCTCACACGACCATTCCCTTCTCTCTTCAAAACCTTGAGCGCTCCATTCTGACATTGCCAATAACCGCAGATGCAGTACAACACCCTATGTGCCAATCTAGTGCCTCGCACAGAACGCCCAAAAAGGAGTCCCTCTCCCAGAACAGGTCGAGATGCTCCAGCGTCGTGGCTCGAATTTCTCAGAGTCAACTCCGACGGCTCGTCGACCGCCTACTCGAATTACAAGAGGGTCAGAAGCGCAAGCTCGAACAATTGCACTCCATCGCAAGTCACCTCAAAAAGACCAAAGGTTCGCAAGACTGTCACTTTTGCAGAATAACGAAGAAGTCTGCCCACACAGGGAACCCCAGTACCCTTGCACACAAAGCATTTGACAATTATCTTTCGGCGAAGGCGTCTGCAGCATTTACAAAACAATATAATTAGGGACATATTTACAGAATCTAACATTGTAAGAACAACAGCCTGTCGCCTAATCGAAGTGTATCTATTCTCGTCGCAGCATGTCCCGCATGCTTCCCGTATTTTTATTGCATATGTAGCCTTATCATCGTACGCCGCGACTGATTTAGCGGATTTCTCGATGCCTGGTCTGCAGTTGAAAGTTGGCGAGATGGTGTATGAGATCCTCTCCGGTCTCGTCAACGTATTCCGGCTCTTCGGGTGCTCTTTTCTGGAGCTGGAAAGTGGCTATGTCTGCCAATTTTCCAACTGTCTCGATGGACCTCTTGTCTATCGAGTTCACTGGCATAGCATAAGTGTGATCACTAGGCTTGTAAGGATGAAGAACAATGATATGAGAGTCAATCCGGGGTGCGTACAGGCTAGCCAAGAGGGATGTGACGATGGCCATGAAACAAGTTGAGCTGGTGATTTTCATTTTTGAGCGCTGTGGAAGATCAACTTCGTACAGGTGATTCGGTCGTGCGTGGAGATTGGGAGTGGATGGATGCCAGCACCCTAGTGATCGAAGAGGATGAAGTTTATGAGATGGTGAACGGGCCAGGACAAGCGCGGTGCGTGTGCCATGGTTCTTAAGACATTCGGAACGACCGCCTCAGAGACCTCTTGGATTGTAGTGCAGCAAGGGTCATAGTAGAGCAGGGGAGCCCTTGCGCAAGGGGTACACAGCCGGCACATATGCAGAGGAGTAAATCAAGGGGGCGAACAACAAAATGAATTGTGGGGCCTTCCGCCCGACTGAACGTGAATTGCACCCTAAGGATCTGTACATGCATGTATACAGGCAGGGATCTCGACGAGCTCTGTCATGCTTATGTGGGCGACACTGTTGTTGTCTTCTCGACTCGAGCGTCACTAATGCCGAATACCAACACGATGTTTGTCACGGCATTGGAAAAATCACGACCGATATAGAAGAACAATTCTCCACTCAGACGCTGGCTTTCATCGCCGCATGTGCCAGGATGGGATACGGTTCTGCGCTGCAAGGCTTCATCTAGGTAGCGACGCCGTTGTCGCTCGGTCAGAATGTTCGCTGGAAGAACGGCACGAAGGTTGATCACATCAAAGATAAGTCTTAGCGGTTCACCATGAGCTCGCACGCGATTATCGTGCCATCCAACGGTCCCTCATGCGGTCCTTTAAGATTGTCTCCGCACGCCATTCCTTGACGCTCCACGGTCGATACAAGCCTCCGTTGCTAGAGTTTTAGACTCTGGACCTTGCAAGATACGGCAGCCACACACGCTCGGGTATATTTCTCGCAAATCAGAACACTTACTTGCTCTTCCGACCGACGGTGAATCACCGCCATGGCCAGCCTTCCGAGTGTGCCGTAGCACGATTGCCGTTGGAGACCGATAGATGGTGCAATCATGGCACAACTGGACTTGGGCGCTCATGCCGCGGCCCTCGAGTTCGATTTCTGGGATCCGATTGGCAGATACCACCAATGGACCACGCTCTGGAATCTCGCCTAATGGTGCCATAGTCTACTTTTGCCGGCGAGGATGACCGGTTGTACAAAGTCTTATAAGTCTTGCTGTTCCATCCGGATTCTCTCAAACACCTTCAGAACTTTATCTCCGTTCAGTCACTTTTCTTCTTCACATCACAATGGTCTCCATCAAGTCTCTCCTCGTCCTCGTCTTCTCCGCCGCCGTTGCTGCTCAGTCCTCTTCCGCCAGAGCTACATCTGCTACACGACCAGCTGTCGCTACATCTGCCGCCTCCTCCTCCAGAGCTGCATCCAGAGCCGCATCAGGATCTTCGCACGCAGCTTCCGCTGTATGTCCAAGTCAAACCTACCTCCCAACGTATCGCTGACCTGCCCTAGACCTCCTCAAAAGCCGCTACCCCATCGAGCACCGGAGCCGCCAACATCAACTTTGCCGCGCCAATGCTCGCCGGAGCCGCTATGGTAGCCTATGTTCTGTAAAGTAATCGCGAGGGGGCGGGGGGGGGGGCGCAAAAAGCATACCTGCAGAATCTGCAAGGTCATTTCTGGGGTACACCATCTCCATCGTAACATGGCGCAGTATAATTATGGTTCCTATGTAACAGTATCTTAGAGAATGAATTCACACCAAGTGGTTCGAATCCCGGCCCTCCCCTCTCTGCATACGTTGCTTTGTGTGACCTTGCTTGACGATCGACACTGTGCTGCCATGGGAGAGGGAACTGCGGCAGGTGCGAGTTGAGCCTGAGACGTGATCCTCAAGAAACCACAGTCCAGAAGAGGAGAACCTGCCCGTTGATACAAGCACGTGCTCACAGGCGATACAACGAGGACTTCAATTGTCCTGGCACGACGTATACTGGCGACCGTGCATTTGGGTGGACTACGTTGATCCTTCCGTCGGCCTCGATAGATCCTCCGTTAGTATGAGTAAGAGGCAAGCAGGTGTGCAGCTTACAAAAGATCGCGAGGAGGAGGAAGATTGGGGCAGAGATGGTCCTGCAGACCCTGTGGTACAGGCTTCTGCGGAAGTTCTTGCTACGCGAAAGATAGCGATGCCAAAGTCCAGGAGGAAACCGGCTGGGACCGCTGCTGAGGAGGCCAAGCCTACGAATCCATTCTCGTTTGCTACACCGGCGGCTGCGTCGCACGATGATGCCTCGAGCGCGAAAACAAATCCATTCACGTTCCTGGCTTCGACAACCGGTAATGGTGAAGATAAGCCGCCTGCCTCGAATCCCTTTGGAGCTTTATCGACGGGGACGGTCTCGACTACACCATCCTTCTCCTTCGGTGGTGCTGCCGCCAACACTTCTCAGACGCCTTCAACTGCGACGACGACAAATAATCCGCCTGCAGAGTCTACCACACAAGTGGTGCCTACTACAGGTTCGACAGATCTCCCAGCGAAAGAGAATGCTGTGTCCACGGACTCGGAATTCGATAGACTTTTACGCCTCCGGTCGATTAATGCCTGCTTCGAAAACGCAGTCAAATCCATGTTGGCCAACGATCCCTTCGTTGATCTTGCTATAGTTTGCAAGGAGTACCAAGCATATCGCGAATCCTCCGCAAAAGTGTCTATCGAGCCCGCCAAGGGGACGAATGGAACGAGTATCTACCCGTCGTTCTCGGAACCTTCACAAGCCTCCACGACAGAGGGGCCAAAGTCGCCAGAAGCAGAGAAAATAACACCCTCCGACGGTGCAAAACAGACGACGGCTGCTGCCCCGAGCTTCGCGTTCAACGCCTCCGCTCCAACATTCACTTTCAAAGCCTCACAAGAGACGCCCGCTGTTTCCACGTTTAAATTTGGCGAGTCGAGCATCAAGCCTGCTGAAAAAGACGTCTCGACCACACCCATGTTCAAGTTTGGACAATCGTCGGCTGAAGAGCCTAAAGCTGAGATGGAGAAAGAGATGCAAGGCTCTCCTAAGCCGTCTGCGGCGGTCACCAAACCGAACGACTTCTCTTGGACACCAGATCGCGGTATTAAATTTGGTGATTCAAACAAGAGTGAGACAAAGGCACAGGCTCCAGCCTTTAGCTTCAATAATCCACTAGCATCCCCTGCGCAGGACACATCGGCTGATAAATCCGACTCCAAGCCGGCGAGCACCGGGTTCTCCTTCGGCGCGAGTGGATCAACAGGGTTCTCCTTCGGGCAGGCTTCTTCTTCCTCTGCTACTCCAGCGACGGAAACGAAGGATGCTTCAACTGACAATGCACCTGCGAAACCTGCGTTCTCATTCGGCTCGGCAAATCCGACTTTCAGCTTTGGTCAGAGCTCGACACCGACATTCTCGTTCTCAGCACCACAAAAAGCTGCAGAACCAGCGAAAGAGTCAACTTCGCAGGACAAGACTGCGGATCCTGAGAACGAGGGTGATGCGATGCCTGAAGAACCACGCACGAATGATGCATTGATTGCAGGACCTGGTGCTGGTGAAGAGGACGAGGAAGAGATTTACACAATTCCCAAGATAAAGCTGTTCAAGTTCAATCCGAAGCCAGAGGCGGGAATTAGTCCATGGACTGACATTGGCATCTGCATCCTGAAAATTCTGAGGCACAAAGAGACGAAAAAGGCCAGGATCATAGCTCGTTCTGAAGGTGCGGGCGCATTGCGATTGAACGCTAGGATATATCCGCACTTCAAGTACTCTCACGAAGGTAAAGTCAACGTCAAGGTATACTTGCAAGTCGACGCCACGGCATACGAAACGTATTTGGTCAAGACGAAGGAAAAGGAAGTAGCACTCCAATTGTTGAAAGTGTTGAATGAAAACAAAGCATAAAACTTTCCTCTTTCCGAAAAACAAACGCATAACCCCAAAATTTCCCACGAAACAAATCCTCCTTTGACAATCTCAGTCTTCAAAGATGGGTACCAAGTCCATCGATCTGGTGGATGATCCTGCGACGCTCGTTTCTGATGTATCGGAAGCAATAGAATCTCGTCGCGCTGCCGCTTTGTCGTTGTCGTCGCTGTCGTCGTTTGTAGTGAATGGCGACTTGAATGTAGATGGTACAGCAGCAGCTGTGCGAGACTTGTTTAGTTCGTAGATTGGTAGACACGATAATTCAGGCATTGCGTCAGTCATATATTCTTTCTCTGTCTGTACGCAAGTTACGAGCAACAAAAATATCGTCTTGACGCTCAATGTATGGGTTTTGCGGAGGTGGAATGTCTCGGCGCTGGTGATCGGCATCACATGATTTCCCAATTGAGATCACCTGATTGGAAATTCTCAAGGGGTTAAGGTTTTTAGCCCGAAAACACTGTACCGAGGAGCCGAGGCTCACAAAGACGTCTCTGTTGAGTTCAAGTTGAAAATATCCACCGAATAGTTCAGCAAAGCATCGTTTATACATTTCCTTGAATATACTATGTACCTACTACTATAAGAGAAGAGAGAGAGAGAGAAAAGAAAAAGTGCGAAAAAAGATGTATAGTTTCAAGCGGCTACGGCCGTGCTTGGAAGGGTCCTGTCGAGTACCATCCCGGCAATCGATGCACTCATCAAGGTTGCAGTAATACCAGTCAATAAAGCCGATGGTGCAATCCTGGCGAAATCGCCTGTTCGCTTTGGCGCCAGCTGCATAAACACTCCAATTTGGTTGCCGACCGAACCAATGTTGCCAAATCTAGCGGTATTAAATACTGTTTGAGCAAGCAAAGTTTGACGGAAAAGGATTATAAACTTACCCAGCAACGGCATAAGTCGCAATGATGCGACCTCGGTTAGAGAGGTTGACGTATTCCGCTCCAGTACCGGTGAGCAATTCGAATGCTGCAAATTCGTTCTGAATGACCTTGACTCCGATGAGTTTTCCAATCGTTCGAAGCTCATTTCGTGGAGCGCCAAGCAAGAAGGCAATTGGATAACAAAGATCTGTCGTACCGTCAGTAGAGCAATCAATCATATTGACGGAACAGACTTACAGCCAAGCAAAAAGTCAAGCGTCAGCTGTGGCACTTGAATGTACTTGCCAATGTACCCGAGGATACCGTCGATCAGAGCGACAGCGGAGATGATACAGAGCAGAATACACGATATCATTCCTGCGACTTTCAGACCGAGCCAGGCACCGTTGGTAAATGCTTGGAAACCATTCACTGTAAGAGCAGCGTCCTCGGATTCTGGAATAACGACCTGACCCTTCGTCAAGGTCTCCTCAGTCTCGGGCTGTCTGATTTTGGACATGGCAATAGAAGCTGGGATAGACATGATCGTTGCGGAAAGCAATGCCTGAGCATTGGCTCCCAGAGCGACGTAGGCACCGAATACTGATCCGGCAATGGTGGCGAATCCTGAAGTCATCACCTGGTGAATTTCTGCATTGGTCAAGTGGTTGATGAAGGGTCGAATCAGAATTGCGTTCTCGCCTTGCCCGATGAACGGCGCGGCGGCAGCAGCAACAGCTTCCGCGCCGGAGATATCCATAGCCCAGTAGAAGAAAGTTGCAAACTTTACAATGAAGAATTGAAGCAAACCGTAGTAGTAGGCCACCTGAACCAGGGAAATGAAGAAGATGACTGGAGGTAGAACCGAAACCACAAAGTAAGGAAAGTTGGATTCATCCGCAAACAAGAAGAGAAATCCTTTGGCGGCAAATCCAAGTAGATCTACGGCAAGATCGGAGATGAATTTGAAGATGTTGTATCCGACGGACGACCTCAGGACAAAAAGAGCCACGATGAACTGAGCGATAAGACCAACTTGGACTGTCTTCCAGTTGATTCGCTTGCGGTCCGCCGAGGTAGCATAAAAGACTGCGACGAACACCGCAAGGCCGAACAATGAGATAGCGCGGTCAGAGCGGCTGTTGTCAGCAGTCTCTTTCGAAGCCATCGTTCCCACGATAAACACGGCAACAGTCAGAGCACCACCTGCGTATGACCTATACTGTACTGGGACTGTCCTGTCCAAGGTAGCTACAAACACCTTATTCCAGACGAGTTTGATCAGGTTGAAGACTGGTTGTGGCGAG
The DNA here is from genome assembly GCA_008802775.1 of Taphrina betulina. Lineage (NCBI taxonomy): Eukaryota > Fungi > Ascomycota > Taphrinomycetes > Taphrinales > Taphrinaceae > Taphrina > Taphrina betulina. Next base: position 98,095 of record VWSI01000019.1, read on the forward strand.
ACATGGAAAGTCAAGAGCCTGAGTGAGATGAAAAGCCAAAGAAGGAAGGGTACAGTCCAGTTTAGCTTTTTGTGCTTCTTCTGACTGGGATTGTGAAGAATCAAGCCGGCTATCCACCAAGCAGTCACAAGCATGAAGAAGAGGATGTGCCAGTAAAGGACGTAACCTGAATACCATCCTTTGGACCTTACATGGTGTGCTTGTCCCTCGCGATCCGGGGATGTGGAAGAACCAAGCTCGTACTCCTTTTCGCCAGAGTACGGCCCTTTGTGCTCTGCACCATCATGCGAGACCGGTGTGGGATCGAATTCACTTCTCATCTCCCGAGGATGATGGGCAGAGGAGTAGACCGGCTCGCTCACAGGCTGAATGGCATGGTTGGCATGCCCGTGGACATGCTCGTTAGCGGGATCTAGGGCTGGATCGTGATAGTGTGTGGGCAGAAAGGAATTGCCAGGTGTTGTCGTGTTGGACATTCTGGGTTCGGTCACCTCGACGAGAACACCGCGTTATCAACTGAAGGCGGGTCTACTCTGTAAAGACACGGTTGTAAGAGTAAGAACAGTAAGTATGGACGTGGATGGGGTTCTTGTAATTTTTGCTTATCGAGGCTAAGCGAGCATGTGAGCTGGCGCTTGTGAACGGCTGGGTGGTTGACGGTCGTGTGTCCGACTTGGATGGCCCGGGGTCCTGAACTACCGCCTTCTCCGCACATGCATCTCGGGCGATGGGTCTCGCATGTCCATCGATATGTATGCCAGCCTCTGCAGCCCTGCGCTCGAGTCTCGTGAGCCTCGTATGTGTCCTGCTGATCTCAGCTTTTCGCTGGACCATGTGGAGTTCGGGGCAATTTGGCAGCCATCGTATCTGGCAATTGGTCGGCAAGCATGGGGGCGGAAGCCCTATCTCGTAGCAACTGCCACTTTGGGTCGCTCTGCAGGTCATGCTGTACATCGTCTCTCGGGTATGGCCGCAGCTTGAGAGGATCCAACTTCATGAGCAGAGATAACAGTTTGCCCCGTTATTGTATACCTTGGCGCAGCAGCGTGCATCTTGTGCGCTCCACTGTCCAGCCTTTCCTTATCTTGCGATAAACGCCTCTTTTTGCCAAGCTTTCTGTTTTCAAAGACCTGTCAGATATTCATACTTGCATTGTCCTGTATGGGTGAAAAGACTAGAAGATGAATGAAGTGCAAGCCAAGAAGATCAGGCTATTTCCTCGAACTTTTCCGCTTCAAGAGAGCGCCAATTCAAGATTCTAGATTCTCATGCGATTCGCGAGTGGTAGCAAGCACCGCTTCAAAGGACATTTCCAAGCCCTCCGATCGTGCTGAACATGTGCTCGAACGGGCGTTGCCTCAAAGTATAGATTAGCCATACGAAACTTGTGTTGTGGACGAAGCTGTGTAGCTTTTCTTACACCGTTTCGTACTTGAGCTGTGCTCGTGTTCATCTTGAATAGAGGAAGTTGACAAAATCTCACTTAGCCTATAATCCGCTGCGCTGACGCTATTTGCTACTATTCCGGCAAAGATAGGGGTGGACTTGAGTACCTTGAGCGTATTGATTCGCGCTTTGTATTCTACCTGCACAAACAGATTGGTTGTATGCGAGTCCTGGCAGGACCAAGATGAAGGGTTGTACCGACAAGCGAAGAGACAGAAGGCACGACACGCCTGATCGAACTCTAGCGGTCCGCATATTGACAAACAAACGAATGAACTCTGAACCATGTGACCCGCTGAATTATGTCCGTCTTCTAATGCTCTTGCCTTGAACCTCTTCATCGTTGAGTGCCCCAGGAGTATGTGGTCATTTGCATTCCCAACATTACTGCGTTTGATAGGAGTTCACAGGGTAAGCAATCGACTACTATCTGCAATAGCATTGCAGACGTGTTAAGCGGATCAGTCGTCGAGATTGGCTTCGCGAGAAGACACTCAACAGACAAGTACTGATTCTCTATTGATGCCGAAGGCACAAGATGTGCCATTCAGAATTAGCACATCCACCTGTTTACCATCAATCAATAACAAAGCAAAGAGACGGAAGCAGCAGGATTATAGCAACAATCGAAATAGCTATAGGGAGAAACGAAAGAGGAACAATAGGGATTTTGATGAACAGGCTCGAAGTAGAGATGACCTACGTGCGCTCATGATGTCTTCGTGGATACCGATCTGAATACAGAGCTTTGGCTTCGAAAGTTCATCAGTCCGCAGCTACTGATGATGGATCAATTGATCGTATGTATAATTCATTTATCGTTGCATAGAATGGATCTCTACAATCGAACGGCATGCAACATTGGCAACCAAATTCTAAAGCTTGGACTTTGGTGGCTGGACCGTCTTGAGAATGTCTCCGAGCGCAGTAGCCTTCATCATGTTTCCCTGAGACTGTTAGTCCAGTTCAGCAACTACAGAAAGTAACCCTCACCTTGATCTTGATCTTTCCCTGCATGAAGAGCTTCTGTGCATTGCCTTTACCGGCAGCCAGGTCGAGGAACGTCTTCTCATCCATGGTCAGAGTAATGTCCGGCTTCTTGCCCGCTATACAGATGAGTCGCGTTTCGACATTGTATTGACGAATTTCCTACCAGGAGCGACGCCTTCACCTGCTTTGCCCTCGTTCTTGAGGTCGATGTGATACTTTCCTGCATTCTTGAAATCGAATGAGAATATAGCGTTTCCCTTGCTGAGCGCGGTCTTCTTCACGGTTGGATCCTCAAGACCAGAGCTCAATTGTGAGAAAAGTTCCTTAACTGAAGACATGCCTTGTCAAGTACGATTTGTGTGTGTAGATGTGATTCAGCGATCGGCAAGACTGAGGGTTTAAGAAGCTGGATGTGGAGATCGCTCCGACTTCCGAGGTTCGAGCTCTGGCGTTCTGACACGCGGGGAAAATGTCGGATGTGGGTAGTTGAGCACGTGATTGTATCTTCCATCGCTCGATTTACCAATCTCGAGCTGGAAACTTGAAGTTTCCTTTTGAAAAAAGATGATGTCTAGAGCATGACAATACGATTTACAGATAGGAGTCTACATCATTTGCTAGTATTATGCATTCGTGAGATCATTCCATAGGAGTAATATGTACATCATCAGATGCTCGTTGCCTCATAACACCTGCTTTACGATGATCTGGGACTATCTGTAAAATTCATACTTACTTCCCTCCTCAGCCTTGTGTAATTTGGAATACGCTTCCTCAATATCGCTCTGGAGAATGACATACCGCGACTTTCGTACGGCAATAAGACCTGCATCTTGCATGATGGCTGCAATCTGTGCGCCAGAAGCTGCGTCGGGACGTAAGATGAATGTATCGAGATCTACCTCTGGTGACAGAGACATTTTCGAGGATACGGTGGTGAAGATCAGTCTTCGTTGGCGTCGATCTTTCAAAGATGGGAATTCGATTTTTCGATCCAGTCGGCCGGGGCGAAGGAGTGCTGGATCAAGGGTATCAGCTCGATTGGTTGCCATAATCACCTTTACATTGGATGTCTGGTCGAAACCGTCCATTTGGTTCAGCAGCTCTAGAAGAATTCTCTGAACTTCACGATCCGCTCCAGTCTGGGCATCGAATCGCTTGGTTGCTATTGCATCTACTTCATCGATGAAGATGATGCAAGGGCTGTTCTCCCTTGCCATTCGGAAAATGTCTCGAACCATCCGCGGTCCTTCGCCAAGGTATTTCTGCACAAATTCGGATCCAACGACTCTTATGAAGGATGCCTTTGTGCTGTTCGCGACCGCTTTCACGAGCATAGTCTTTCCGGTTCCCGGCGGACCATACAGAAGGACTCCCCGAGGAGGATCAATTCCAATCTGTTTATATAATTCCATCTGTTGCAATGGCAGCTCAACGGCTTCACGAATCTCTTGCTTCTGAATATCTAGACCTCCGACATCTGCGTATGTGACATCAGGTTTCTCGTCTGCACGAAGCATCTGAATCGAGCTGTCAGCCTCCGGTGGTAATATGTCCACCAAAGCATTGGAATGCCGATGAAGGGCTACGGAGGATGAAGGCTTGAGTAATTCGCGATCGAGCGTTGAGAGTATCCGGACTACGTAATTGCTGCCTGTCGTTGACCCGACCAGACCAGTGGTTTGATCTATGGCCTCCAGAAATTGCCCTATTACGAGTGGCACGGACTGAATTCGCTTCACTTCTTCCTGAGCCCGAATGAACTCCCTTCTCAGTGACTTCTGATCATCCTTGATGAAATTCTCCTGTAGCTCAAGAGTTTCTAGATGTCGCTGTAACGATTTAAGTCGGGAGTACAGGTCGGCATCAGGTATTTCAACGGACTGTGGAATGACCGGAGCTGGGCTCGAGACCGGCTTCAGCAAAGGTTTAGAGGGTGCCGCTGCGGCTAGCGTAGACATGATACTCTCGAAACAAGAGGCTCAGAGAGCTTGCAGAATCGGCACTTGCTGAACGGTAGTATATATAGTGGATGCACTTGCAATTGAGGGTGTTCGACCAGAAACGAATGCGCGTCGCCTGAAGCTCACGTGCTACCACGCTCCATGAAGAAGCTGCCGTGCCCGCCCCGCGTAATTTACACTTTGACGCAAGCCAACAGTGTTTGGTTATTATCAAAGACCAATTGAAGAACTGACCTGCTTCTAGTTGGCTTGTTCATGAGCAAGAGGATCAAGCTGACAGACACAACTGTAATAGAAATGGATTGTCCTCACATACAATATTCCAGCATCAAGCCTCCAACCAGCTCACAACACGTCTACAAGGACGAATGTTGTACTTGTTTCTATTCTCAGGCAAGCAATCTGAGCTATCGAAGCTCCAGCCCCTCTGACCTCGTAGGATTCTGCAGCTGGCATCGACGTCTGTTTGAGTTGTTATCAGGCGGGCTGTCTTGAGCCAGGTCGAGAACATGCTTTAGCACACTATCACACATACGAGACACACCCTATAGCTCTCAATATACAAAGGAAAAGGAAAGAGAGAGCAGAGAAGACTGTACGAAATCGCCCATCTCATATTGCTCGTACCACTAAACCTCATCAGGAAGAACAGCCTCATGATGTATTGACGAAGTTGGCCATCTCAGCAGAAGCCGATGCAGATAGATACGACTACTTGACCACTGTCAAATGCTACGCGTGTCAGACTGAGCTGCCGCTGACCAAAGAAATTGAAGGGGTTGTGGAGGCTGTGATGAAGTCTCTTTCCTCAGCACAACAATCGGAAGTGAAGGCTTGGGAACAAGAGATGATAGCATGCGAACACACATTGACGCTACAGCAGGACTCTTCCCGGCATTTGGAGAATCAGAATCTGGCGACATGCTCCAAATGTGAACTGAACGAGAATTTGTGGTTGTGTTTAGTCTGTGGTGCACTTTCTTGCGGTCGTGCTCAGTTTGGCGGAGGCGGCGGTAAAGGGCATGGTTTGCAACATGTCGAGTCGACCGGACACTCTCTGGCCGTCAAGCTGGGTTCTATCACTCCAGAAGGTACTGCTGATGTCTACTGTTATGCGTGTGACGAAGAGCGAATAGATCCTATGCTACAGGAGCATCTCTTGAATTGGGGCATAAAGTTGGCCGACCGAACTAAGACGGAACGATCGCTGCAGGAAATGCAAATCGAGCAGAACATGAAGTGGGAGTTCAGCATGACTTCCGAGGACGGCCAGCAGATGACGCCTCTATTTGGCCCTGGCTTCACAGGTATGAAAAACATTGGCAACTCGTGCTATCTGGCAAGCATCATGCAGTGTCTTTTCTCCCTGCCAGAATTTGACAGAAGATTTCGCGAGCCCTTCGAGGCAGATCGCAATTCTGTCGTGAACAACCCTGGCGAAGATCTGGAGGTCCAGATGCGTAAACTTGCTGATGGCCTTCTCTCGGGGAATTTTTCGAAACCGATTTCTGCTGGAGGAGATGAGAATGAGTATCAATATGGCATAGCGCCTAGCATGATTAAGTCGCTCTTAGGGCGGGGTCATTCCGAATTCAGCACAATGAGACAACAAGATGCTTTTGAATTTCTTCTGTACTTGATTGAGAAACTAAATACAATAAGCCCTCCCGCGAATTACAGGAATCCTGTAGATTCGTTCAAGTTCCAGGTGGAGCAAAGAACACAATGCTTAAGTTGCCAAAAGGTTGCCTATAAGACTACTGAGCAAGGCAACATATCGATACTGGTTCCGGCTCACAAAATCGCATCAAGCAATGCAGAAGATGCCATCAAGTATGAGAGCGTCAGCATCACAGATTTACTTGATCTGTTCACAGCTGAAGAGCGAGTGGATTACACATGTGGATCGTGTTCCTCAAAGGCAGGAGTAAAGAAGCAAACGCGATTCAAGTCGTTCCCTGATACGCTCGTTCTCAATCCAGGACGCTTTGCTCTCGAAAATTGGGTGCCTATAAAGCTCGAAATTCCTGTGTCGATTCCAGAAGGGGGTTTCAGTCTCGATCAATATCTAGCAACAGGTTTACAACCTGGAGAAGAACTACTACCGGCGGATGACACATCACAGGCCGAAAGTCCAAAAGCGAACGAGGCTGAAGTGGAACAATTGATGGCTATGGGATTCCCCAGAGTCAGAGCCGAGAAAGCATTGTTGATCACCAACGCGGGGCCTGAAGTCGCAATGGAATGGCTCTTTGCTCATATGGAAGATATAGATATCGATGAGCCTTATGTGCCTCCGCAAAAGTCGTCTAGTAAGGCCGACAATAGTGCAGACTCAGGCATTGTCAGTGCTTTGATGGATATGGGCTTCCCGCAAGTTCGTTGTCAGAAAGCGACATTGGCCACCGGGAACAGCGGCGTTGAAGCTGCCATGGATTGGTTGATGCAGCACATGGAAGATCCTGATATAGATGAGCCTATCGCGAGCACTCCGACGGAAATGGCGACACGAGACGCAGGAGTCGCCACCGAGATAGGCAGTACAGAGCTTCCTGCACACTATGTCGCAAAAGCTATGGCATGTCATAAAGGCTCGTCCATTCATGCAGGACACTATGTCGCCTTTGTCAAGAGGCAAGTGGACGGCATCGATGATTGGGTACTATACAACGACGAAAAAGTACTGCGTGGAGTAGACTGGGTTGAAGCCAGCAAGACTGCTTATGTATACTTTTTCGAAAAGGTCAAGCACTGAAAGTCAGCAAATTTACAAAACCAGGCATTTTTTAACATGTGATCCTCTCAATGGTCACCTTTCCACAGGACAGACAATCTAATATTGGCACACTCACTGAACAAAATCACATAAGATCGTGGACCAACCGTAGAGTATTGTAAACCGCGTATATTTAGAAACGCTATGGAGTCCAAAGTATAATCGGGTCCACTATGGTTTGAAAAAGACGAAATGGACGAATCAAATGTACTATGTTTTTCCCCTCTCGCCATGGCTACTGGTGCGCGCTTTCCTATATGTGCTTATTGTGCTTTGAATATTATTCGGCGTCAATCATTGTGAGAGTTTGGTGTGAGGATGCCATCGGATCCGTCCAGCCGCGCGGGATTGATGTGAGCGGTCTTGTATAACTCGGCCGTCCGTACGGTCTTTGTAAACTGGGAGCTCTGGTACTTCATTACACCACGAATCACTAATTCGAATGAGTGCTGTATGACGCGTTCCCAGGTCTCGATGCCGCCCTGGTCGGTGATGCTTCCTGGCTTGACAACACGCAATTCTCCCGAAGCAGTCGATACACTACGATTGAAGAATCTTGACTCGAATTGTAAACTGCTGTCGAATTCATAGACGCGGCCGAGCAGCAAAGTAATGCTATCCTCGTCTTCGTCTGGAGGGGCCCGACCCCCAGAGTCGTTCTGACCAGGAGACCAAGGAGGCCAGAACCCACCAAACTTTTTCCCATGGACTGGCCTCGGATGTGCAATGTCGAGAGCAGAGTTGATGGGGTTGGACACTTTGTCAGTAGGTCCGAGCGCCGGAGTTTGTCGCGGCGACCAGTGAGATTCATCCCTGACATACGGGCTTTGAGCAAAGACCGATATTTCTAGGTTTTTGACGGTCACTGCTAGGGCGTTGGGATTGTAGGCCTCAACGACCAGGTCAAAGAGAAGCTCCTGTTTAGAGACTAGCACGTTAGTGATGTTCACCACTTTGACATCACGCAAAGGCTGCGAGGTGGACAAAACAGCTGCGGTGACGATGCACACGATCAACATCAAGCAAATGATGACCATGATGAAGGGCATGCCGGACATGACGTCGCTGGATCGCTTGTGATCTCGATGACGCTGCTGCAGACGGCTGGAGCGTTTCCTTAGGAAAGGTGATCTTTCAGAAGAAGAGCCTCCCTCTTCTTCGTCTTCGTACAGGCTCCACGGTCGGAAAGACGTCGGGTTGACCTTCCTGTCTCTTTTGCCGCTTACGGCACCATAGTTGTGAGCCTGACGAGGCGAGGCAGGACGGGACAGTTTGGGGCTATTTGGCCCTGATGAGCCGGGCGAAGTCATGCGCCGCTCCAGACCGGGTCTATGCCTAGGCGACCTAACAAAAGGACTTTCCTCGCCAAGTATACGCCGCTGTTGCGCACCCACGGTGTGCGATACATGACGACGCTGGATGTCCTCTTCGTGTGGGTTGTTGAACTTCATGCTACGTTTGCCAGATATCGCATGGGTCCGAAGTGACTTGTCCCGATCACGTTCATCGTTGCTGTATAAGCCAGACGCATATCGAGGTGTGGTCTCGAGTCGTGAGACGGATGCATGGCGACCACCTGCGTTTGAGCGCATGGAACTGATGCTAGGGCTGGGGCTGAGACGCTTCGGGGATCTAGGGTTACTCTCATAGACAAAGGTCTCATCTGAATCAGTATCCTCGTTCTCATTGACCGCCTGAGTGATCGTAGCAGCGAAGATTTCAGACTTTGTGGGCACATGATTCGCATTCACAACAGCTACGCGGGACTGCTTCTTCTTCGGCTTGTGAGAAGCGCGTACGGTGTCTGTGCTGGGTTTCGTCTTTAAGGACCTCGCGTGATGGTCTATCTTATGTGCAGAATTAGTAAAGACATTTGCGACGGTCTCCGTCTCGATCGTCATTGTCCTCCGCTCATTCTCAGATGACGATTTGCTCGCAGCCCTGCGGCTGAAGACACTGAGACGTCCAGGACCGTGCTCCCTCGCGACGTTCGGGTGCGCCGACGCATAGTCGCTCTCACTTTCGGTGTCTGTAGCCAGCGCAGAGGAATTGGGCAGCTGTCGAGTCGTTGCGTCCGACGAGATCTGCTTCACGTTTGGCCAGAGCGCAGTCTCCCTCCCCTCGCCCTCCTCGTCCACCGGGGAGGGAGGCTCTGTGCGAAGCTCAGGGACATTCAGCAGCCGTGGCAGATCTGGCACGGCACCCTGTTCGACCGGCATCCAGCAATCCGAGCGGCAGTCGCCAGACGACACCTGAAAAGAAACAGCAGAAGTGAGCGTACAAGCCTGCACCGACCGACTGACACCTTCAGCAGGTAGACACCATGTTGGCTCACAGCGTGGGGACGCAGGAACCTGAAGCTGCGGCGCAGACTCGACCAGAAACCTGGCAACCGCGCATCACGTAAGCCATGCGTCATTACTACCCGCATCTCGCGGGTATTGATTAATCTTATATCAATCCGTGCATCACGTGATCCGCGATCGTGCGTGACGCGCTGTGATTGGTCGACTTGCCGTTGTTTTGAGCGCGCGCGACGAAATCGCCAGCAGCGAAGGGAGAGAAAAACAGGGAAACGAAGATCCCGAGCAGCGAAATCGCTCGATGCGACACCAACGTAACTACACCACAAACACACGGCGACGATAGAGAGTCCTCCCAACACAGCTGCTCCCTCCGCATTCCGCTCTCTCAGGGGTAGAGCTTGCCAAGCGACGCTGGCCGTTACCGGTAGGTAAACTGTAGGGGTCCTCAACTTTCGAAGACGTCTGGCTTTCCGCATGTCTGGGAGCCATCGCCGGACAAACTCAGGCGAAAAGATCTCGTCCACCTTCGCCGTACCCTATCCTCGCAATCGGGCCGGATCCGTGTCTCGTGACAAGTCCAGGGCGACTCCGAGTCAGAAGCCGCTCGGCGAGATGGCAAACAACCTTGTCAACAGTCCTTCTCCACTCAAGAGGTCCGATGCATTACCCAATCTCTCGAACTTGGAACAGACCACGCCCGGCAGTCCTTCTGTCGCGAGGTCCCGTCGCTTCCACAAGCTGCGCAAGCAGGCCTCCGTCGACAACTTCACCGGTCCTGGCCATCGCGACTCGCCCTTTGGCACGCCTCACGCAATCTCAAATCCGTCGATACATCCTATACAAGCTCAGTCGCGACCTGCCCGCGCACCGCATCCCCTGTCTCGAGGGTCCGTCGTCTCGTCGTCGTCCGAGCATGCGATAGACCCTCCCAGCTCGTCCGACACGCCGGCGCCTGCCCCCTCCGTTGCCAAGTTTAAGCTCGAGCTCGACCAAGGGGACCATCACTTCACCACGCCGGATGCCCTGAAGGGCGTCAAGCCACTGGCGACAGCTTTCATGTCGACCGGCTTGCTCTCGAAACGGAACAGACCGCTGGAACATCTCAAGATAGGCAAGCCCACGCCGGACACTCCTTGCAAGAGACCCTCCACGCTGGGCATGCCCAATACTCCCGGGACACCTGGTACACCGCTCGGTTCCAAAGAATTTTTCCTCGATCACACGAACAAGGAGTCGCTGGACGACAACGAGAACGCTCTGGACGAGTACCTATTTCTTGATAATGACGGCGACTCTTCGTTTATTTACGCTTCCTCTTCCTCAGAATTCGACGGTACCCCTCACACGCCCACTCGGAGTCTCTTCAGTCTGTCTGGGGGCTCGACTGTGGATCGCAAGCGGAAGAAGCCACTGCTCTTTGGTCGAAGCCCTGCGGAAGACGACAATTACTTCCTCACCACCATGGCAGAGATACCGCTGTCGGCCTCCCGCCTGTCGATAACGTCCCAACCGACTCCAGCACGGACCTCGACTAGAACGGCCGCAAGCAAGAATCGTGCAGAAGAGAACAGGCCCGCCCCACCTGCAGTCTCCACTGTGGCCACTAGTATACCTTCCGTCCTAGAGACCCGATTCCAAAATGTGGAAAAGCTCGGTTCGGGGGAGTTCTCGGAGGTCTTCATCGTGGAAGAGCGCGACTCCAGCAACAAGTACGCCGTAAAACGTATCAAGACGGCCTGGTCGACGGCAAGGGAACGGAAACGTCGACTCGAAGAGGTCTCGATTCTGCGACAGATTGGAAAGCACGAACACATCATCGAGCTGTTTGACTCCTGGGAAGAGGGCAGCCACCTCTTTATCCAGACTGAGTATTGCGAGAATGGCTCTCTGGATGTCTTTCTGCAGGACCTCGGTCGAACTCAGCGACTGGACGAGTTCCGTGTCTGGAAAGTGCTCACCGAGCTAGCCCTTGGGTTGTCCTTCATACACGAGCGCGGGTTTCTACATCTGGATCTCAAGCCTGCAAACATCTTCATCTCCTTCGAAGGTGTACTCAAGATTGGCGATTTCGGAATGAGTGTGCAATGGCCAGCTCCGGCTCATATCGAGAGGGAGGGCGATCGTGAATACATAGCTCCGGAAGTCATCAGTTTCTGTCGCTATGACAAGCCCGTGGACATCTTCTCTCTTGGTCTCATCGTCCTCGAGGTTGCCGCAAACATCGTCCTGCCGGACAACGGTACGTCTTGGCAGAAACTACGCAGTGGCGACCTAAGTGATGCCCCGAGGCTCAGCAGCTCGGGTGAAGGCGCGTTTCCCAAATCTATTGACGAGCAGCCCATGGCTCCTCACCGTTACATAGGTCAGGGTGGACTTGATCGTGTCGTCAAATGGATGATCTCTCCGGATCCTGCCGAACGACCAATCATTTCCGAAGTCCTCAACATCGAGGAAGTCCTCTGGGTGAATCGTGTCCGACGAGCGGGTGCCGTGATCTTCGAGGGTGATCGAGGCTCTGGTGTCCCGGGTGATTACGACATCTACATGGTCAATGAGGAACCGCAGATGGACGACGACGGCGAGGACTGGCGCATGGAGATGTAGGGGTTTTTGAGGCGCAAGGGGACAAATTGTAAGTACTGCATACCGGACTCGAAAGGTCCATCCGAGTTGAATCTCGGAACACCTGGCTATGGCGCATGACGGATCCTGCTTCTCAAGTATGTGTTTTCTTTTTTCTTTTTATTACTGTATTCACTTTTCTTTTTTTTTTGGTGAGCTCGATCGCCAGACAGTAGAGCGACTGGATAAGTTTCTCTCTGCTTTGTATAGTTTACAGGAACATGGCAATGTATATTTTTTAATTCACACACATGCTTCAAATTCAATTTGCATAAGCTGACAATGTACATCATTTTTGTATCTTGTGGTTGGCGGGGTACCGGGGGATTGTTTCAAAACATCTTTCTGCCGACCCACTCCACATCAAAGCGTTGAGGGTCCAGAGCAAGAGATGGTTCTTGGGTTTGGCGGAAAGCATACGTCGTCGTCGCCGTCATTACGAGATGAGAAAGATCAAGGAGGAGATGAAACAGAAGAGAGAGGGTCGGGGGACGGCGGCGGGGTGAGTGGATCGACGTTGGAGAAGCAAGGGCAGGACGGAGAGACGACTGCGAACAATATCGATCCTGCGCGAGCGCGAATCAATCCTCAAGTGATTTCCGATTCCTCCTTCATTCGCAACTCGTTGACGTACGGGATGCCGATTCCGACTGGAAAGACGAGCACTTGGGACCGCCATTTATCTACCCAAAACCAAACGTTTCACGAGACCTTGATCGAGTCTCACGCAGACATAATCGTGACCCACGTCGACGCGCATCGGCAAGCGAGTGAAGCGCGGGCGAAGGACTACTCGCGCCCTTTACCCACCTCCATCAACAATTTCTTGGTGGGTGAACACATGGGTACGGGCGAGGGCCAAAACACTGCCGAGTTGGGAAGACAGAGGGGCAGGGACGTCGAGGAACCAGCTCACCATTTCAGTTTTCATACCCCTACAGTACATGACCGCCTCCACGGAGGCGCAAACATGGTGGCCGGTAAACTTCGTATGGATCAAGACATTTCCACGCGGGGTAAAGCTGAATTTCACGGACAAACCTGTGATGGTCACTAAAAGCCAGTCCCTGAAGCGTACCCATCATCATCGTCGCCATCGTCGCCATCGTCGTCACTCGAATATTACTCGGCAAATGCTAGACGAATCACGTCGTCAAGTCGACTGAATTGCAGTAAATGAACCCAATCAATTTGACTTGAAAACTATTCAATCAATTTTTCACGGACCATCTTTTACATATACAAATGATGGGACCACACTTTACTTGAATCGACCAAGATGTCATCAGAAAAAAGTAACTTTTCCTTTCGCAAAGCTTAAAACTTTTATGCGCAATCATGCTCACTCTGAAAAACAATTTCCTAGTCAAAAGTGATTGATTTCATGATGCATCAGCTTTTAAAAATGTCAACGATTAACGCGAATAAGGATCGAATCTGCTGGCACCACGGTATCCACCTCGTCCACGAGGTCCTCCCCGTCCACGATCTTGGTATCCACCACCTCCACCTCGGCCACCACGATCTTGATATCCTCCACCTCCACCACCTCGACCGTATCCACCACCACCTCCACCACCTCGTCCTCGGTATCCTGAATCCCGCGCTGGGCCGGATGGAGCGTCCAGCATAGCCTTTGGTCCTGTTGGCGCATCGACATCGCCTCTGCCTGCGTCCCCGTGATCCTGGCTGTCGTCATACTGACCATCTTGACCCTGACCGCCGCCCTGGTACGGACTAGCACTGCCTTGCTGTCCATAACCCTGTTGTTGCTGCTGCTGCTGCTGTTGCTGCTGTTGTTGACCATAGCCTTGTTGACCTGCGCCTTGCATCTGCATCTGCTGCTGCTGTTGCATTTGTTGCATCATCATGGGATTCATCATTGGGTTCATACCCATCATGCCCTGAGCTGCTTGCCCACGACCCATGGCCTGCATCTGTGCCATCCACTGTTGCATCCGTTGGTAGTATTGTGCCATCATGGCTGGCGTCATGCCTCCGTATGCGGCAGCAGTCTGGTCGACTGCGCCGAATCCTCCGTTCGGATTGTAGGTCCCAGCTCCTCGTCCATTGCCACGATCCTGATTACCCTTGGGCGTGGCCCTTTTGACTTCGATCGTCTTGCCATTGATCTGAAGGAATGGCGTGACCATGGCACGCTCGACGGCCTCGCCGCTGTCAAATGTGACGAAACCGAATCCTCGAGGACGACCGGTATCCTTGTCCATCATCAGAGTCGCATCCACAACTCTTCCAAACTGGCCGAAGAAGGCTGAGAACTGTTCCTCATCACAATCTGGGGGGACACCACCGACAAACATCTTTGCCGTCTTTTCCTGCTCGTCTCGAGGCACAGCTCTCTTTGGGTCAATCTAAAAACAGATGGTCAGCATACAGACACTCGTTCGAGGAGGATGACGAAAACTTACAATCTTTCCATCCAGGTAATGTTCCTTCGTAACGACCTCATTCACAGATTTGGCATCGGCAAAGGTCAGGAAACCGAATCCTCGTGATCGTCCGGTGGCACCGTCGCGCATGACCATACAGTCCGTCACTTGACCGTACTGTTCAAAGTACTCACGCAGAGAATCGTCCGTCGTTTCCCAATTGAGTCCACCGATAAACATCTTACTACCACACTATCAGCTCCGAACCGACTATTGAGAAGTTTTACGATAAGTTGAGTCGAGAACGGCATATATTGGGCACTCCTTAGCTAGTACCTGACCTAGACGATCTAGAGATAGAGTGCTACAGTGAGGCGGCATCTGATCTCGGGGCGAGCCCGGACGATACAGACGACCGAGGACTAGCTGACTCGTACTATGCAGTCTACGTGGAGAATGTCTATCGATCTGGGTAAGGGAGGAGCTAAGATAGGACCGAGGTATACGCGTCCAAGCGACTACTACTTTGTCATTTACAAGAATTACATACCCGTCTTCTTTCGTGTTGTAACTAGGTTGCGGAGGTCCTTGGGGCACAGGCATCTGTGGCATCTGAGGCATGGCCGGAACAGGCGCGAGCTCTTGCCTCGGATCTTGCGCTTGCTGCTGAGGCTCCACCGCCTGAGGCTGGGGAGGAAGGCGAGGGTCGCTGGCCTTACCCAGATCCACAGGCACCGGTGCCGGCACCGGCGCGCTCTCCACAGCAGCACTGACACCCTGTAGAGGTGGTGCTACCGAGGGAGGAGGGACCGGCACCGGCGCAGGCTGTGTCTCTTCCTTCGCTTTTGCTTCTTCCTCATCCCCACTGAGTGTCCTTGTCAACGCTGCCTCGAACTCGTACTTAGGAGAAGCTACTTACTACAGGTCAGCGAACAAATCATCGTCTTCATCGTGCCCTGCCATCCTTGGCTCGACAACTTCTCAGGCTGGTGGGAGAAGGGGGAGGGTGATGGCTGGGAGAACGAGGGAGAACGAACGTCGCACGAGCACACCCGCCGCAACCCTAATCCGGCGAACTCAAACCCGGTCTGCCTGCGTGCGTGAGACGATGATCGCGCGGATTTCTTGTAGCGTTCCGTCGCACATCTAATCAGCGCCATCTGACTGACTCACAGCACCGAGTCGTCTGTCATGGTTCAGCGGCATGAGATTGTGAACTTTGGGGCGGGCCCTGCTGCTCTGCCCACCGTTGTGATGGAGCAGGCGGCCCAGGACCTGCTCAACTACGAGGGGTGCGGCATGGGTATAGGCGAATTGAGTCATAGATCGTCGACTTGTGCCAACCTGCTCAAGAAGATCCAGGACGACCTTGCAAAGCTCGTAGATATACCGGATACACACAAAGTGCTCTTCATGCAAGGTGGGGGCACCACACAGTTCTCGGCGACCGTGTATAACCTGATGTCGTACTGGATCGCGAGGGATCCCGTCAACGGGAGCAAGAGGATGTGTGATTATCTCGTCACGGGTTCATGGTCGGCGAAGGCAGCATCGGAGGCCAAGAGGCTCGGGGTCAATGTCAACGTCGTGACGGACTCGCGAACCCTGTCGGAGGACAAGAAGTTTGGAAAGATCGCGAAGGACGGTTATTCCTACACTCCGAGGGAGAAGGCTGCTTATGTGTGGTACTGCGATAACGAGACCATCGATGGCGTGGAATTTCCGGGCCTTCCCATAGGCCTCGATCCCGAGGTGCCGTTGATCTGCGACATGTCGTCCAATTTTGCGTCGCGTCCGATAGATGTCTCCAAGTACGCCGTGATCTACGCCGGGGCGCAGAAGAACGTCGGACTCGCTGGAGTCACTGTCCTGATCGTTCGAAAGGACATCATGCAGGGCCGTGCCGAGGCAGAAGCTGTGCGCGCTGCCGGCGGACCCGTCGTACCCATCATGCTAGACTACAAGACGATCGCGGACAACGACTCGCTGTACAACACGCTCCCGATTTTCACCACGCACCTGACCGGTCTCGTGTTTGCAAACCTGCTCAAGGAGGGAGGCATCGGCGCTCTGGACAAAGTCAATGCCGAGAAGGCCGCGCTCCTGTACAAAACACTGGACGCCCACAAGTGCCTGAAGGTGGTGCCGGATCAGGAGGTCCGCAGCCGGATGAACGTCTGCTTCAAATTCGTCGGTGACGACGCCGCGGACAACGAAAAAGCCTTCCTGAAGGTGGCAGAAGGACAGGGCATGGTGCAGCTCAAGGGCCACAGAAGCGTCGGCGGTCTCCGAGCGTCCCTGTACAACGCCATCACGCTCGAGGACACGAAGAAGCTGGTGGCCTGTCTGGACGCATTCTGCAAAGACTTGTGAACATCACACAGGATAGCACATGGCATATTTTGATAGCGCACCGCATACATAGAAATCGATATACTGGAGGGAAAGCCGTTCCCCCCAGGACGCCGTGCGTGTCGTCGACACTCGGACGTGAGGTGTAGCGTACCAGGTGTGGGCGTTTAGTTCGCTTTCAGGAAATTCGGATTCTCCCTCGTCGCCGTTTTTCACTCGTGCGACCGGCAACCATAATTTGTCGCTCCGCTGCGTCCTGTTCCTTCTGCTCCCCTTGCCAGCAGTCCTCTCTCCTCTTCCTTCCACCGCCTTCCCCAGGTCTTCTTGGCGTCCCTCCAGACGAGGAGACTCGCCGACTGCTTCAACGCCCAGTCATGTCTGCATCTCGCTCGTCCCCAGTCCTCAAGGCACAGAAGAGAGAAGAGTACAAACCCACGGTCTCGATTCTCTCCTACGGCGCGGGAAACATTCGATCTCTGGTCAATGCGATCGAGCAGATTGGTTTCGAGACGAGGTTCGTGAATGATCCGTCTGAGATCGAAAAGGCAGAGGTATGTCCCGGGAAGCGTCTAGCTCAATTTGTCGGAGGCTGATCTTGTGAGGTCCTCCTGTTTCCTGGAGTTGGCAATTTTGGCCACGTTTGCTCGTCTCTTCGGGAAAAGGGCTATGCAGAACCGTTGAAGAAGTATATCGATGCGGGAAAGCCCTTCATGGGCATCTGCGTGGGTATGCAAGCTCTCTTCGAGGGTTCGGAAGAATCGCCTGACGTGCCTGGTCTGGGACTGATTCCCGGCGTGGTCAGAAAGTTCAACACGACAGACAAGAGTGTCCCATGTATCGGCTGGAACTCAGCCGTCGTCAGGGACGAGACTGATACTGCCATATACGGGATCACACCTCACGCAAAGTACTACTACGTACACTCGTACGCCCGAAAGATGGACAAAAAGCTGGGTGGCGGATGGAGCGTCGCCACGGCGAAGTACGGAGACGAGGAGTATGTTGGTGCTGTAGCTAGGGAGAATTGCCTGGCCACGCAGTTCCACCCCGAAAAGTCTGGGCAAGCTGGTCTCAAGATTCTCGAGGCATTCTTGTCAAAGACTGTCAGGAAGCACATTACAGGAAAGGCCACAGTGATATGCGAGCAGCCGGGGCGTGGGGGTCTCACTTATCGAGTCATCGCGTGCCTCGATGTGCGCTCAAACGATGCAGGAGACTTGGTCGTTACAAAGGGGGATCAATACGATGTGCGAGAGAAGTCCGAAGCTGGCGATGTGCGCAATCTGGGCAAGCCAGTCGAGCTGGCTTCCCGGTATTACAAAGAAGGTGCCGATGAGGTCACGTTTCTGAACATTACGAGTTTTAGGAATACGAGAGCTTCGGAGGCTCCTATGCTCGAAGTGCTGAAGCAAGCAGCCAAGACTGTTTTTGTTCCGATGACTGTCGGTGGAGGGATAAAAGATACGACAGATCCTGATGGGACGAAACATTCTGCCCTTGATGTGGCCCGCATGTATTTCGATGCTGGAGCCGACAAGATTTCGATCGGTAGTGATGCTGTATATGCTGCCGAGAGGTATTACGCCAACAATCGCACGCTGGACAATTCGACTGCACTTGAAACGATATCCAAGGCATATGGCAACCAGGCTGTCGTCGTTTCGGTTGATCCGAAGCGTTGTTATGTACACAGTCCCGAGGACACGAACCACTACACGATCAAGATGCCAGAAGAGAGAAGGGGGCCGAACGGCGAGGAATGGGCATGGTATCAATGCACCGTCTCTGGCGGACGTGAAGCGCGCGACTTGGACGTGAGGCAACTCGTCACAGCTTGCGAGGCGCTTGGCGCAGGTGAGATCCTCCTCAACTCGATGGATCAAGATGGCACGAACGCTGGCTTTGATCTGGAATTGATCGAAGACGTCAAGAAAGCGGTCGACATTCCCGTCATTGCGTCGTCCGGGGCCGGCAAGGCTGAGCACTTTAAGGAGGTTTTCCTGAGGACCGGGTGTGAAGCAGCACTGGCAGCGGGTATTTTCCACCGTCAAGAGTGCACGATTGGCGAGGTCAAAGAATATCTGGCTTCGGAAGACTTGTTGGTGAGGCGCGATTCTTGATCTTATCAAATAACAGAGACACGAGAAGAATGCTATTCTTTTTTTTTTTTTTTCTTATACACGAGTACGTATACGAGTACGATCACGAGTACACCGCACGCGCGCACAATACACACACGCACGTACGCACTGAGCAAGGCGTTTGGAATTCCTTCCCCTCAACCAATATATAATTAAAAGCATGATTTCACAAACTTCTCTCCATATTTCTCTTTTCTACACAATTCATTTTTCAAATACGCCAGTCTTGCTGAAACTTCAGATTTGTTGTTCTTTCTCAAGAGAGAAGAAGAAAGAAGAGAGATCGGGTTGGTGTATGTTTTTTGTAGCATGCACGCTAATGCTTCTGAACTAAAAACTAAGAGTAAGTATAATGCCTATTTCCACAAGTATATGTATATATATAAGATAAAAAATACAGTTTGTTGGGGAATTTCAAATCAACTCGTCCAACAACATGGCGACTTTGACGCGTTGAGTATCCTTGTCCACTTCATTCACGTCCTTCCAATCCCTATCGAATGGTGTGGCATCATCTAATTGCATCGCCACCATTCTCGTAATAGGATGACTTGGTTCCACAAACGTCTGTGGCGAAAGTGCATAACTGAATGCCAATTCATGCGCTTTTAATACTTGTTTCGGAGCAGTACTGTTGTTGTTGTTGTTACCCGTATTGTTGGTAGTATGAGCGTTTGATATTTGTACGCAATCAGCTCGATCGGCACGGAGTCTGGAAATGGTACTAGTCATGATATTACGCAAATGGATTTCCAAGCCGTTGATCAACAAGTCGGGCACGGATTCCTCGAGTCCACCCAACAAACCGTTTTCTAGACACGTCGCGAGAATACGATCTTTTAGAGATGTAGCGTCGGGCAAGTGATGTGATTCCGTACATAACGGAGCATGAAACCCTCGAACGATATCTATATGGTGTTGTGCTACCTCACATTAGCTTTTTCCCCCCTTACTAAAAGTGTTGGTCCTTATCACTCGCAAAATGACGATGGTTCTTGTCACTCGCAGAATGACAATGGACGTTTTTCTTTTTGACTTGACTTACACGAATTAATCTTTTGTGGCGTTACTGGAACACGCGGTAGTTTGGCGAAGCGGGTCTCAATCATAGAGTTGGGACGTAATCGGTGCCCTGCTTCAGGTCGCGGAATATTCTTGATCCTCGCTCTCTCTCGATTCGTAAGGGCCATGACCTCCGTCTTCAGTCTCTTGGCAGCGGGATCTCCACGACTGCGAATACTCGGATGTTCTCGACGTTTCTTACTCCACCCTAGACTCTGGGCAGCCGCGACGGGAGCTTCACGAAACGAGTTTGACAGCAACGATAGCATGATATCATTATGATGCCGTATGAAGTGCCGCGTCGACGAGATGAGTGGTGCGAGTGAACCTTCAAACTCTATCCGCGTAGACCGCCCCGTCAGAAAATCCGCAACTTTGTCAACCATTAGCCCCACTCACGCCTTTGATAACAATGAAAGTCCTTTACCTATCGCCTGGTACGTCGACCATCGATCCCCGAGAAGTTCATGGAGTTTGTTGAGCGGCACATCGACATCGACGCGTGAGGCCGCAGATCGATCATTTTGACCGCTTCTTTTCGCCTTGTCCTTCTTGTCGACGAGATCCTTCGACTCTACAGGCGAACTAGGGACCGAATCCTGTAGCGCGTCGACCATAGGCTCGCCTGAGTCGTCCAATATTCGTGTAGACCAGCTCTGTACGCCCCAGTGTCGGCTATGCGACGGCTAAAAATGAAGCCGCACGAAACTCGCATCGCAGACAAAAAACGAATGCTATTCTCAAGATTACTGTAGTGGAAATGGATAACCTATGTCATGTACTTGGGCAGATTCCTACTTTAGAAAGAGCTAACTTTGACATTCAGAGCGCGCAGATCGTGCGATCTATCTCAACGTGTATCGTCAGAGCATTTCTGAAAAGTATCCAGATTGGATCTGCACAGAGAGCACTTCTAATCGTGTGGTCGTCCAATTCTTAGTATTTGCTTAGTGAGCCGAGTGCTGAATGTCGAATGCTGCTGATACGGTTGCACCACGGCGCGTGTCGCAAGATAAGGTTTTTTTTCTGGCGTGCGGGGTGGGAAACGAGTGAGCACGGGATTGAAACTCTCTTTTTTGTTTTCCCTGCCGTCGCTGTCTGAGCCGTTCGAGCATGAATCACCACTCGCACTCAGGAGGAGACGAATTGGGTTTTTTATGTCATAAAAAGAATAAATTTAGTAATAGTTTAAAATTTCATTATCGTTGCTCATCCACCTTTTACTGGGACCTTGACATTGATCCGTCTTCCCTTTTCCTTTTTCGGCATCACCTGGCGTTCGGAGTTCAGTATCCTTCTCACCTTGTCGACAACCTCGCCCGTGCCTTCTATCTTCGTGTACGGTGGGTCTAATCTGATTTCTGTGCTGGACGCGGTGATGATCAGCGCTTGATTGTTCTGCCGGACCTGCAGATGTTTCGAGAGTCCGGCGAGCAGGAGTCTGCCGTCCTCGGATAAGGTGGGGCTTTGCGTCTGCTCTGTCGTCGGATTGACGACGGCGTTGGTCTTAGGCGTGCTGATTGATCCTTTGGTCGAATCTTTCGAGGTCGTCGCGGACTGTGGTCTTGCGTTACTGTCCTGAGCGCCGTTGATACTCGTTGGAGGGTCGGGTCGAGATCCGCGGCGCGCCGGCGTCGAGGTGCCGGATTTGTTCTTCTTTCCTGCCTTTGTGCCCGGCGCCGGAGAGTCTTTGGAACTCAGCGCCGGCTCTTTCGAGGTGACGGACGAGGCGGAAGACTCACGAGTGACATTGGCGCCAAGTTGATTCTCAGCACGAGAGCCGCGACGGACGGGTGTCGAGGACCCGGACTTTTTATGAAGCGTTTTCGCGACGCTGACCTCCTTGGGTATCGAGACGATTGGCTCGAGCGAGTCATTCGTGGCAGCCGCGACAACGTCGCCACGAGAGCCGCGTCGATCTGGTGTCGCCGATCCGGTCTTTTTCGGCGTCGATTTGCCTGATCCTTTCTGACTCGACTTTGAGTTCAGAGATGCGTCCGGCGGGCCGACCTCCTTGATGGCGGTGATGGGGATGAGGCGAAGATCCGAGATGATCTCCTTGGACTGTGCGGAGCAGAGGATGATCGAGTTGGACTGTTGGTCATGGAGATAGATTGTGCCCTCGAGGAAAGAGCCGTCTATGAGCACGAGACGCGTCTTTTTCTCATCCTTCACGAGAGCCTTGATGGACTGAAGAACGGTCCTGGGCATGCTGTAACAGGCGAAGGGCAGGGTCGATTGTGTAAAGTTGTGAATTTCCTCGAAGTCGCCGCCTGCGATTTCGCCTCGTTGCAACTGATCGTATTTCACATACGATATCACACTTTCTTTTCTTGTCAACCACACGGACAAGACGTTGTCGGTGCGTCGTCTCTACGGACTCTCTTCTAACGTCAGTATTACTCAGCGCGGCGGTCTGTCGGTGGCCAATCAGGCGGATATACCAGGCTCTCGAATCTAGGCGCGCAGACCTCTTTTTTCCTGACTGCGGACACTCACGAGATGGCGGTTCCTGATTCGACTTTCCTGCGGTACGAGGGGCATGCACATCTGCGCCAGCGTTTGGTCCTTGCGACCCTGGCTGGAAAGACAGTCCGCTTCGACAGGATAAGGCCGCAGGACGAGAATCCCGGTCTGACGGATTATGAAATTTCTTTCCTCCGGCTGCTGGATCGCTTCACGAACGGCAGCATCATTGACATATCCTACACGGGTACTTCCTTCCAGTATAGGCCCGGGCAGATCACCGGAGGTGCTGTGAAGCACGATTGCGCCGGTGGGAGATCCGTGGGATACTTCCTAGAACCCCTCCTACAACTGGCACCCTACGCCAAGACGCCCGTCAATCTGACTCTGAACGGAGTGACGACGGATAACCTGGATGTCGGCGTCGACATCATTCGGACCTCTGTCCTACCGGTCATGAAGCGCTTCAGCGGCGACGATGGCCTCGAACTGAGGATTTTGAAGAGGGGAGCTTCCCCCGGGGGAGGCGGCCAGATCCAGTTCCTATGTCCCATAGTCAAACAGTATCCGACCTTGCACCTTTTGCAGTCCGGCAAGGTGTCGAGGATCCGAGGGATCGCCTCGTCCACGAGGGTGAGCCCGGCGAATGTCAATCGACTCGTCAGCAGCGCTCGGGGAATCCTCAATCCGTTGGCTAGCGATGTACACATATATACGGACGTCAGGAGGGGTGACGAATGTGGAGTGTCGCCGGGCTTTGCAATCAGTCTGGTGGCAGAGACACCTGCCGGGTGCGTCTACTCGTCGGAACTGGTCGCCGGCCCGGGCGAGACGCCAGAAGATATTGGCGAACGGTGCGCGAAGCTTCTCCTCCTGCAACTCGAGTCTGGTGGCTGCGTCGACAAATACTCTGCCAACCTGGTCGTCGTTGGAATGCTCTTGGGAAGTGAGGACGTCGGCAGGTGTCGATTCGGACACGGCGTCGTGAATGAGGATTTCATCACGATGGTGAGAGACATCAAGAGGATATTCGGCAAGAACCTGGCCATCAAGGAGGAGGAGAATGGAGACGTGATAGTCAGCTGTGTGGGCATTGGATATGTCAACGGCAACAAGTCAGTGGCATAGGGACAACCTTTGGCGGGGGAACCCCCTTTGTATTCTTCGGCATAGCGTATCCTAGATTTTTTTTTCTATCATCTGAAAAGTAGTTTAGGCAGGAGCGAGCATCTAATGAATGTCTGTTACTCGGGAGACCCAAAACTTGACCAAACTTGAAAGTGAATTACTTGACTCGAGTTTTCCAGTACTCGCGTGAGATGTGGCTGAGGTTAAAAATATTCACTTTTCTCCACCCGCTCTCGAGATAATCTCCTTGTGTGTATTTTTTCATAGTGTGTGAGACGTATTCGAATGCCGAAAGCCGCGAGAAGGGACTCGGACTCTTCCGTTGCGTCTGACCAGGAGGAAAGCAAGGTCGTCCTAAGCAAGCGACGTAAGACTCAGACGGCGTTTGTTCCCACGTTCAAGCAAGATCTCAGCAGTGATGCTGCCTCCTCGGACGACGACGACGACGACGACGACGACGATGAAGACGATGTTCAGGATGAGGGAGAATCAAAAGATGGAAAGGAGGTACAGACTCTAAATGAGGATGAAGGAGAAGGAGAGGTCGACGGCGACACGATGCACGAATCGAGAAAAGGTCGGAAACCAATCAAGGCTTTGACTACGGAAGAACTAGAGGCTGTGAATGCAGCTCGTGTCAGGAGCGGCGTTATATATTTGTCGAAGGTCCCACCCTTTATGAAGCCGCAAAAGGTGAAACACCTGCTCTCTTCTTATGGAGAGACGAACCGTATCTTTCTCGCGCCGGAAGACCCAAAGAGTTATGCAAAGAGGGTGAGGTTCGGGGGAAACAAGAGGCGGATGTTCACCGAGGGATGGATCGAGTTTCTCGATAAACGAAAGGCGAAATTAGTAGCAGAGACCCTCAACACGCAGAAGATCGGAGGGAAAAAGAGCAGTTTTTATCATGACGATTTATGGAATCTCAAATACCTTCCGAAATTCAAGTGGGACGATCTGACTGCTCAAATAGCAGCAGAGAATGCCTCCAGACAAGTCCGACTCGCCAACGAGATTGAACAGGGAAAGAAAGAAGCGAGACATTACCTGAAGAATGCCGAGAGAGCCAAGATGATTTCCAACATCAAGGCCACCAGGGCAAGCAAAGCCGCCGCTGCTGCTGCTGCTGGTGTCGGTGCCGATGGACAAGCCAGTAACCAAATTGATTCTTCTTCCACCACGAAACCTGGAGAGTCGCCACGCGAGGAAAAGATGAGGAGAAAGTTCAATCAGCGAGACGTCAAGGACAAAACGAAAGCCATTGTGAATAGCGGCGCCGATGACAAAAAGATGACCAAGGTCATGAGTAGTATCTTTGGATAGCACTTCTCCCTAATGCCCTCGACAGTCTTAAGTTTCATCTCAAAGCATCTTCTTAGCTAGCTATAGGCGTCACCAGGTTGTTGTTTTCAGGTATTGATTGCCTTCCAAGATGATTTTATGTACGAGTCTATAGTATAATCAATTGCTACATCAAATGTAAATCTTATTACCTGCTGATCCGCACCAAATAGGGCATCTCTATATCGATACATTCGCCTCCGCCTGCTCTCGTCCAAACAGAGCGTCATCCTGACACAATCTCTGAAGGTTTGCTTTAAGAAGCATCATCGCTTGCTCACGATTCGGCATCTCGGAAGTCTTTGTGGGGATGTCTTCATCGATATGCACATTGTGGGACATTTGATGATCTGACCCCCGGTCCGCTTGTGGTTGACTTTCCATGACTTTCCGCAGAATGGCTTGCTGCAGCAAAGCCTGCTCCAGTGTACCAGAAACGTAGTATTGAAAGACACTCGTTGGCTTCGTCTGGCCAATCCTATGAATTCTAGAAACAATTTGTTGCTCGACTGCTGGACTGAGTAAGGGTTCCACCAAGAATAAATTTGTCGCATTGACCAATGTTAGCCCAGCCGAAACACTCTCTCCGGACATGAGGAGGACCTCAACTGTCGGGTCATGTTTGAAGCGACTCAATACACTCTCTGTAGCTGAACTTTTATTTCGTTGACCGAGTCGTAAAAAGCAGACATCATTTCTGAGTAGTGCATCTCCGATCGTGTCAGTAACGGCATTCCAATTCGAATACAGAATGCTCTTGCTCCCACGAGGCAAGGATATCAGATGGCGCACTATCGAGTCGATTTTACTCGAGTAAGATCGCCCAAGCGTCTGAGATTTAATGATTCCCTTGGCATCATCATCGAGTAGGCAGTACATTGCTTGCAGATCTATATTTCCTAGCAGCGACATGCCGGGTGAATCCGATTGATCCGTATGTTGCGTGAAAGGCTTTAAAGAGATTTGCTGGAAGCAATCCGCATTTGGCAGGACTGTCTTGCAAATCGCGCACGCTCCGTGCTCATGATACCATCGATGGAAACAGTCCAGACAGAAAACGTGTCCGCACATCGTGAAGGCGCCGACTTCGAATGTTTCTAAACAGATCGTACAAGATTGAAACTTTTCCTTCTGATCATTACCTAGGTATTGCAGGTAGCGTGAGCGGGTCACCTTCTGGTCAATAGACTTCTTGACGCGGATTGTATCCAGCTCAATCTTGAATAATGCCTCTTTCACACGCCTTTTCCGCTCTTCGTCACTGATATCGCTTTCGTCAAGTTCCGGAGCAATCTTCCGTCCGCGTGCTCGATCGAGATTCTCGTCCAGATCTTGACCTACCGTCGTCGGCTTGATAGGCTTGAGAACAGTATATTCGAGCACATCATCGGAAATAGCCTGGAGCTGGCGATAGTACTCCAATCTAGCATTGAATACCGAGCTAAGCTGCTCGACTTCGGTGTTGAGTTCGTCCACGGCCGCCTTCTGAGCTGCCAATTGGTGATCAAGCTGTCGTATCGCCTCTTTTGCTCCTTCATGCTCTAACGAAAGGATTCGACTATTGCCTCCACTGTGACTGTGGCGGCCTGCATCTATAGCACGGATCTGATCACGTAGTTGTCCTTTCAACATGTTCAAATTGCCCAGATCAGGCCTCGGAACTAATTTGGCTCTGGTCGCCAATCCATCTCTGAGAACTGTACCAGGATTCTCCTCGTCATCCAGAAGGAGAACGGCCTTTTCTAAATCTGCTGATGTGAGAGTATTTGTTGTACCGGAAACCATTTCGTTCCGGTCACTGACTGCAAATTTGATAAGCTCATGATATGCATAGGCTTCCTCCTGAAGGTCTAAAGACTGCTGATATTCCTCTCCTGAAGGATCATCATTTTGATCTGCTAAGGCAGCATTCAATCTTGCAATGCATAACTCCCGCCAGTCATCAAGTTGATTTGCCTGTTCATTCAGTAATATCGAGAGAACTCGCAATCGCTCAAGCAAGTCCCGTGTGTAGAGTCCACCATCTTGGTTCGGGAACGCCATTTCTGGAATTGTCACAAACATTTTTTTCCTCGCCGCATCTTTTAAGCCAGTCATCTTGTGCATAGCTTTGGCCTCTGTCTCCGATAAGAGCGATCTTCGAACATCCTTGGCCAAAGCGTAGTATCTATAATCATTAGACAACATCGATATCAGGCAAGGAGACACATACTTATTTTCCTCTTCGCCATTGCCGAGTTGAAAGTAAACAGAGCCTAAGAAGAATAAACACTTGTGCAAGATCTGTCGCCAAAATCGAAGGTCCATGATTGCATTCTGGTGCCTTCTTTCGCTGAGAATTCTGTCTGTCACAAGTAAGTCTGAATTAGACGCACTTGTAGCAAGCTCCATAGCACACACGGTATCCTCGTGATCCTTCACATAGTGCTGTAGATCAACCATGGCTTCTAGCCAGATCTGCAAAGCGGCTTCCTTTTCCTTATCGTACTCTTTCACCTGCCCTTTCAAGATCATGTATGAACAGTGCAGTCTGCGGTCGATGTCGAGTTCTCTAGTGGTTTTATTCAGCATTGCTGCAAGTACTTCTTCCAAGGTGCGCGTTTCCGGAAGCAGTGACACGGACGATGTACGGCCATCGCGAGCACCAAAGTCAGGATGAGAGCAAGCCTGTCGTAGCCGCAACAGCCAAGATTGGAGCTTTCCAAGATCAATGCGGTCCCAATCACCTGACACTGGCTCACCCCTTCTATCAAGCCCAACATCTCTAAGAGCTGAATGCAACAGATCACGAAAATTCTGTTCTTCCAAGAATGTAAATTCCACTTGACAGGAGAACTTCGTTTGAGCAGGGAGCGACAGTTCTTGAGAGACCAGGACCTTCGTATTCCGGCACGAGATTCTGTCAATGTCAATCAGCGCGCATTTCGCCAGTGGTGAGTTCAACTTACGGACTGAACAGACCGGCAATGTTCTCTGCCGCGGTATCGCTTTGTATAATCCGCCTCCAGAGGATAGGATTACTGTAGATGGGGTCGATACGGAGGAAGTGAAGCAGGCCATACAAATCTTCACAGCTTCTAGAGACTGGTGTTCCGGTAACAGCCCAGGCCAACACGCGAGGTATCCGACCGGCCACCTGGGCAGCTGCAGTAGCACCGCTCTGTACCTGCTGGGCTTCGTCGAAAATGACTCTCCAAAATTCGTATTTGACTAAAGGACTTTTCTTGTTCTCATACAGAGAAGCATTTCGTAGCGTCTTCTTGTTCACCGCTGCGGCGGTGTGGTGAACCTCTTGGGCAAGGATAGGATATGATGTGACGACTACATCATACTGCGATAAGTCAAGCTCGGCAGACGCGTCTATGTGTCGGATCCCTAGGTAATTATAAGCCTTGAGGTCGGAGTGCTTCTCCACCTCGTCAAGCCACTGCTCGACAATCGTAGATGGGGTCACGATCAACGTCGTCGCGATGGGTCGCAACTCGTTCCCTGTCAAAGTGTCAAATGTGGCTTCATCACTGAAGATCCGCCGCCTATTCTTGATAATTGTCGTGATGACCTCGAGTGTTTTTCCAAGTCCCATCTCATCGCTCAGCAGGCCCCCTAGCAGTTTGTCTTTGCGCTTCGAGACAATATGCTCGTCCCTGGAGATCAATCCAAGAGGTTTCTGGAGGAAGACAACATCGTCCGTGCTTTGAACATACGAGGTCCATAGATTGGGCTGCTCTTCCGATGCACTCTCTCTGTCTAGCATCCAGTCGACTGCATTCTTCTGATACTGCATCAGTTCAGTCTTTAGCTCGCGTACATATGCCCAAGCTTTTGACGTCGTTGGCGGCGGCTGAATGGCTGCATAGAAGGCGGATACTGTAGCGCGATCACGCGTCTCGTCAGGATATTGAGCATTGATGAGAAATCTAAATGTCTTATCATTCGCAAGCTTCATAGATTGTAGCGACCATTCGTGCAAAGGCCGCACTTCTGCTTTGAATTGAAAGACGACTTGGGTGTCCCTAATGTATAGCTGCCTACTGATTCTCGTGTCACCATAAACCTGTTGAAGTCTTGTATGTACTGAGCTTGGCTCTGTAGCCAGCGCCGATAAACAATCTGTAATTCCGTAGGAATCATCACGACCTGTATGCAAGTGTAGGGTGAGGAAGGAAGGATCTTGAGGGAGTCGTAGACTTGTATGAAGGACTACCTGCTTCGGTCCGACACGAGTATTTGACGACCTAGCGTAGAAATCCTGGGAAGACAAGCCATCGTAAGGCGCAAGATCGACCTCGAGACTATCGGTAGGGACGAGTACTTCGACGTCCCACAAGGTAATGAATGACGTTGCGCATGATTCAACTATATTAGTTGTTTTCGCATCGCTCTCCACTTTCTGTCTCTTCTGGGGCCTCAAATCTTGCGAATCTAGTTTTTGGTAACTTTGAAGGCTGGACAGATCACAACCGAGGACATCTTCATCTATGCAGGTGAAGCGGGGCATGGATGCCACTGTCACCTATATAACGGTGGCGAGCACATTGATCTATCTCAAAATACGCTGTCCCTCACAAGATATCTTAGTCACGGGTGTTTCGTGTGGAAAACAGTGTCTTCTAGCTATCCCTGTACGTAGACGTGGCAATGGAGGCACTTGGACGACCCAGGATTCGCCTGCCGTTGTGGCGATCTCGCTAGTCAAAATTCATCCGGCATTGCGATGGCCTCTGCACTCTGAATGAAGAACGTCAGCCCGGCCATGAACTTCCATTCTATTCTATTCATTCGAACTAAATGCTTCAATGGACATTCCTCGGTCGTACTTCACTACAGTGCTTACAAACACTCGTCACGGCTTACCCCCAATTCCCATATATTGTTACAATTACGCTAGTGCCTCGATAGCCCAGTATCCTTGATGCTTATCCGTTTCTGCTTATAAAAATTAAGCATGAATATCCAAATCCGCTATCTACCATTGAAACGTCACAAACAGACCGCTTTCTTTCTACTTATCCGGATGCACTGAATTGTTCATCGAGGACCTCATATGAACATCCGTGTCAAAATGTGTCGTATGTCCTGCACCGGACTCCACTGCGCTATGCTTGGAGGCTAGGATGGTTTTCAAATCCACTTTGCTCTCTTCTAATTTGCACTCGTCTTCGCCCATCAGTCTGTCGTATTTCGGATTGTTAGCAGCCATATTCATATAGAATGCTTGCAGTTCGTTCTCTGGGCACAAGATTCGCCAATCCATTCTCGCCAGAATCTCTAGCTCGAGAACGTTGAGTTCGCCTAGACTAATTCCACCTACTTTTGCATAGTGCGTATTCGTACAAAATGTATCGCACAATCCTTTACTTGCGACGGTCGTAGCTGTTATCAGGTATCGATGAATCGTCAGACTACTGATGACAAATGCTGGAAACGCTGCACATAACCGGTCGATATATATGACCGTGGATAACAGACTTGTCCTTTCCAAGCTAGTGTAGCGTACAATACGAGACAGGTAGTCATGCACAGAAATTGCCGGTGGTGCTCTCGAATGAAATCGCGTTAGGCCAGAAGGTGTCAATGGCAATTTGTCGTTATGCTCAATTAGCTGCATGATCATATCGGCGATCAAGATGGTGAGGTCCTCTGTGTCGCATTGCCAGAACCGTGGCGGTATTTCCTTTCTTGCAGCTCTCACATGGGATGAAGAGGCCGGAGGAGGATGCATCTGAGACATGCGCTGCTCTCATCCCATCTATAAGCTTGCAATTGCAGATGCGCGCTTCTTATATTGGCTTCCGAGAAGCGCCTTTGTAATGCCTTGTGAGCTGCAAGAGGAGCTAACGCACTAGATGGCGGGCTATTGCCAGGTAATAGCAGCTCGCGGGATCTAGCAGGCCAATTGTGAACGAATGAAAATACATCGATGTGGCAGCCGAGGGCCCAGAGTTTCGACTGAAATGAAGAGCCACCAGCGTGCAAAAGATGCATGATGCGCATGGACTATGCATAATTGACCACTAGCTTATATCATGCCATTCTTCTCTACAAGGACAGCTTGTCATGCAGCCTCCAGGAGAGGCGCGTTCGAGTAGGCGGAGTCGGTGCCAGCGCCAGCGTGCTAGTGCTATTCTCTGTCGATACTGAGAGCAACCTCATTCGCAGACGGACTGGCGGCTTGCTGGCTCTATACACGACTGTCTGATCATCGTCGTAAGATCGTACTCGTAGAACCGCTATAGGCTTGCATACTGCTTTTGCTGTGCCCATTCGTCTGTCTCTCCTGCCCGCCATCTTGCCAATCCGCTCAGACTTTCTTCACAATTGCTGCGCTTGTTCTCTTGTGACCTCGAAGATGAGTATACTTCACACTATCGTTTGTATGCTTCTGGCTCTGTAGCAGACACTGAGACTCATAGTACGAGCGGACTCTTCGGTGGAAGCAGTCAAAGCGTCACCTGACTAATGCTGAAACTATGGCACATGTAGACCGAGGTGAACCACAGGATATATTTGCCTTGAGACCCGGCTCTATAAATCGGGCCACTGAGATCGGACATGACTGGCCCAAACCGAAATCTATGTGTCCCACTAAAACAAGCTTTCTGGACAGTCTACAAAGGTTCAAGACGCTCCGGTCGTGCAAGAGGACACAAACAAACTCGGTCGCAGACCTATGGGATAATGCAAAGGCATCAGGTCTGCTTACACCATATATGGACCTCGTCGGTTCGTACTGAGGCGATCATAGGCAATTCAAGGCCAGACGCGGCGTCTCCTACTTCCTGGGGGCCTGGTCTCGAACCATCATGGACAAGCAGGTTGGGACCGATAGCTGCTGAAAAAGCAACACTTTCGCCTACCGCCAGCCAAGAGGAGTCTGACGGAAGCGGTCTCATAGGTTGGGAAGCAGGCACCAGAGACCAGCCATTCTCAGCCAAATGGGTGACTCTTGCAACTGATTCTGCAACAGTAGCTCGATATTATGTCCACGTACGATCACGCTTCAGTGTACCGACTCCTGTTGCCTGCAAATCGGCGATTTCTAACACATACTTTGGCGCTCCTGAGCATGTCATCGGAACTGTCTCTAGGTATAGCCCATCGTTAGACGTGGATCAATCGGCTGCAAACTTCCAGGCCAGCTGGGCGAGCCCTGTACCCATAGGAAGTGTCAAGGACTCTTTCAATCTTGAGCAACCATGTTTCAAATTGCAGACTGAACAAGTTGAAAGGACACCGAGACCTTCCAGTACCACGGTCTGCGATGTCAGAGCCGCTTGTCTCGACTTGGCTCAGAACAAAGTGAGACCACTTTGGCTCTTGATTACACTGCATTGACTGCATAGTCCGCTCGGACAATTCATCGACTTGATTTTAGAGATGCGAGTCATGAAAAATTGGCCGAAGGAGGCCCGCTTGTGACCTTAGATCCTGGAACGTGTCAACATTCGACACTGCATGTGCTGTCTGCGATGTATTCACGGAGTGGCCCTTGTTTCGGTCCAAGTCCGGACTGTCTAGATAAGAACAAGAACGACATAACAGATGGCGGCTCGGAAATGGACCCGATGACGACCGATAGTGATACTTCTGAGATTTCATTTTCGTCTGTAAATCATTCTGTTTTGGCTTCGTCGGAAACTATCATCACTAGCGTAATAATGAATGCAGATGATGATTTCTCAAGAGTCGGGGCTACACACATTACAGAAGGACTTGACGATGTCCCCGTTGGCTATGGATCCTCGTCGGTAAACGTCGATCTCACAGAGCCTACTCGCAACGGCAAGACAACTTCCACATTGGATCCCGGACACCCCACACCTGGCAGGAGATGCAACGCTAGACAGCTCTCACAATCCGAGTCTGGCCTTCCAGTTGGTGCGACGGTAGACAGCGCTGCCGTACTGAGGAAGATCAGCGCCTCACGCCGGATATGGGGCAGTCAGAATCTAGGCAGACTCGGAGCCAATCATTTGACGAGATCCACGTGGGATGGAGTTTGACTAGACGAGAACGTGCGAGGATTGATAATTTGTACACAGATTTATTCGTGCCCGTGGTCGGGATGTGCCTATGCGAGGTCCATAGAACCAATGCTCCGGATAATCGAGAGACTCAT
This sequence comes from Taphrina betulina, assembly GCA_008802775.1. Lineage (NCBI taxonomy): Eukaryota > Fungi > Ascomycota > Taphrinomycetes > Taphrinales > Taphrinaceae > Taphrina > Taphrina betulina. Next base: position 131,198 of record VWSI01000019.1, read on the forward strand.
GAGGATCACCTTGTCGGAGTGCGCCCAGGTTACCGTCTCAAGTGAGACTTCTGCCGATCATCGCGACCGTTGCACTGGCAGCAGCGCCAGCATTCGAGCGCCGAATCACGGAGGACACAAAGCAAGTGTGGCTGGAGAGCTCGAGCGCTGCCTTGCCTGCCTGTCTGCCTCCTCTTTAGCCGGTGGACGACGATCTGAGCGCGAGCCACGCGTGTCACGAAACGCCGCCGAAGGGAATGGACAAGTCAGGCAAATCTGGACTTGGTCACTCCCGAGGGAGCTTGTTTCGCATTTCGCAGATGCCCTTCTCAGCCAGCCAGAGGAGCCGAGCGAGGAACGATCTAGAACGGGCACTATCTCCGAAAGCGGAAGTTCGTGGCAGCCGCTCCGCCGAGCGAACCGGCCTCTTCACTCTATGCCTGACCTTGATCTAGGGGGCTGGCTCCCTGCGCTTAGATCAGACGTCTATCTCTCCAAGACATGAATCACTTCCACTTCGCTTCTCGCTTATGACATTGGAAAAGCCCCCCGGGGGCCCTTTGTTCAACTCTATATCACTGTCAATCGTCTGACACATCGACTTTTTCTCTATATTACTTCTGCTTGGCCCATCGTCCATTTTCCTTTTCTACGGCACTTGTCACGGAGCCTCGTCCAGCATGACGACCTCAACCAGCAGTCAGCCCGCTATCTATGATATGCTTCTGGAGATGGATCCTCTCAGTCTGCCGGAGACGACGCTGCACGATTACGCGGACGACGACGGGTCGTCGCATGCGTCTCACACGGACGATGGGAGCCTGAGTTCGACTCCGACGACGCCGAATGGTGGACAGGAGTCTGATCCCGTCATCGCAGCCGACTGCGAACCTTCTCCCATGCAGCGCCTCGACTCGGCGCGCGAGCAGGAGATCAGTCCCGCGACCTTGCTCACGTACCGTCACCCTCCGGTGCCTCCAAAGCGTCATGGTTCGGTCGGCCAGGAGCAGTGCACGGCGCAACCTCGCTCTTCGGTACACGAAATTCTACCTTGGAACACCCCGACCATCAGGACGCGCAAGATTGGCGACTTTTCGTTCTCCGGTCACGACAGGAAATGCGCACCCTCGTCTCGTCGGGCTTCCGCGACGGTCGTGAATACGCCCTACACGATCCTGGAGCGTAGGGCTTCCTTGATGACGGGCTCGGGGCGCCGGGCCAGTGAGATGAGCACGCGCATGAGACGTGAGAGCATCGCGGAGAAATTCGAGATGGAACACACGCTCTCGCGGCCCAGTAGTCCTGCCTTCGTGTCGCCCAAGAGACATTCACTATGTCCCTCCATGGCGCGCAAGGTGTCTGCAGCTTTCAGCACCTGGAGTTCAGATGACGACGACGACGAGGATGGAGTCGATCGGGCTACAGACGCAGAAGAGATGGTGATGGAAGACGTCACGGCCCAATTGACTACGGCGAGACGGGTGAGCCGTACGGACTCTGCCACATTACCAATCTACCTCAACAAGTCCCGCAACAATTCGTGTGTCGCACCGACTCGGCATGCGACAACAGTGACGAATCAGTCGGACACTTCCGACGTCGTGAGGCTGGTGACTGCCCTTCAGGCCACGCACCTCGAGGAGACCCGCAGATTGAATGAGATCATCGCCTCTTTATCTACCAAAGTAGCGACGCTCGAGAACGAATTGTTCCATGCAAACGCAAGAGCGTACATGCCCGGCGCGGTCGCCACACCTTCGAGATCCGTGGACGCTTGGAGATCTAGCGCTTATCGTATCGACGGCACGAGGGGTAGCGGAATGTACGACCCTCATCAGCAGCAGCAGTCGTGCTCGAGCAAGTACTTTGAGCAAACGAGACGGATGAGTGCCATGTCTGCCTCTCCACGTTCACTCTCGATCAATCAGATTTAAAAGTTGTAACATTACTCTTATCTTTTGTACATCTCTTTTTGTATTTATGGAAAACCCTTTTTCGTGAAATCTTTGGAATTACGCTGGAATCTGATCAATGTCTGTGACTTGTACCACGTCTTGAGCATTCTTGCGAGTTCGATACTGTCGACTCATTTCGTATGCCATCTTTCTGCATCGGTTGATGCTGCCGAGTGGTCTGTGGGCGGCCAAGCCGGCCCATGGATCCAAGCTCATCTTGTCCTCCCAAAAGACGCGCCTTGCGTCGCTAAATGCCGCCTGTTTCGGGATCGTGATGCGCGCGACGTGTTGGAACGGAGTTTCCTTCCGGTTCCACTCTACTCCTGCATCTTCGACCGGCTGTCGCTCGGGATGGACCATCAATTGCACCATGACATTGTACGTCGTCTCTGTCTCTGCGAAATGTGCTTCAAGCATTTCCGAGAGTCTATAGTTCGGATCGTCCTTTCCTATCTTTGCGGAGGAGAGGGCAGCTTGACTCTCGGAACCTGGGACGAGAGCTAGTTTGGCGATATAGTCGCCGTACCTGAACGCCGACTGCGTGTGCATTTCGTGAGACACAATGTTTTCATTGGGAAGTTGACCGGGGGCTAGTTGGAGCAAGGCGTCGGAACGTGTCATGAGTGCCGCTTGTAACAGGGCGGGAGAGTCCCAGTACTTGCTCCTCAACGTCTCCAACTCGAGGTACGTATCGACGTTGCGTAGTTCCAACACGGGCGCATTGTTGAATGTCCAATCGTGCGTCTTGGTATCGTTTCCTAGGGACAGCTTTTCTCCTGCGACGTCAAAGACGCGAAGTCCGATTCCGCGAGGTGCATTCACTGTATCATCCAGGATCTTGAACGGTTCACTCGCGTACCGCAATGCAATATCGTACGTCGCCGGGACCGCAAACATGCCTTGCGCCAAGTGGTCAGGCAAGTCGGACAAGACTGTGAGTGAGCCCTTGACTAAAGCTTGACTCTTCAAATGCGTGCCACGGAACGCATGGCGATGGAGATGAAAGTTCCGGCGTTGATTGTCATTAATCAATGCGCAAATCTTTCTCGTCTTGAGTTCCTCATCTTCCGTAGGCGTCTCGATAGAGTCAGAGTACCGCGTATACGTCAACGTCGACACGTCCGCGGGCTCTACCAAATCCAACTACAGCACCCGTCAAACCTTGTGTCCCCATTGCATATGGGCGTCTCGTATTGACATCGATGTGACTGGACTTACCCCTGTCACCGCCTCGACGGTGCTCTTGATTGTGTCCATCCTTTTCTTATGTGTTGAAACTGTGTCGGTCTGGGGAAGGGATCCTATCGTACCTGTAGAGATTGGACCGGAAGCGAGCGGGTGAGACAACGTCATGTGGCGCACAACAAATGCCATTCAAATGGTCAGCAAAAAGTTAATTCTTATAAAGTAATCTAGTATTCTGTCATTCATTCGTTCATCCATGTGAATCTATCTACGCCTTGATGTCTCCGTCTCGGTTCATGCCTTCTCCACTGATGGCCATGAAGACTTGCAACGCGCTCGTTGCGGCATAACTAATCTTTGTCCCCGCGGCCACGAAAAAGACGTGGCCTCTGCTCAGTTCCACATCGCCCCGCTGGCCGCCCTTCTCAAATGATAGGAGGGCAGATCCTTCCGTGCAGATGAGGATGCCGGGTCCGTCGACGCCCTCGATCGATTCCTTGTCGCCGGCCTCGAGGTCGGTCTTGAGGACGGAGAATTCCTCGATGGGAGGATCGTAGACGATCGTCTTGCCCGATGCCTTTTTATACGGTTCCGTATGGACGTAGTGGTCGTCTATCGGGTTCTGATCATACCGTACGAGATCCAGGAATTCCTTCTTGGCTCGATCATCTTTCGGCATGAACCCGGCGTTGATGACATTGTCAGAGACGGCCATGCACTCAATCATGCCCACGGTCGTGAACCAGGCGTGAATACCATTCTCCTTGACGTAACTTGCCTCACCTGGCTTCAACACAAAGTAATTCATCAAAAAGACGACGACGAGGGCTCCCGCGTCACCGGGGTACATCTCGTTTGCTCGTTTGAGTAGATCCTTCTCTTGAGAAAACTTGGAAAGTCCAGAAGATGCCATCAGTTTTTCATACGCTGGCGTAGAGTCCTTCATGTCGAAACAAGTAGCAAGGATCTTCTTGATCCAACTGGTCTGAGTGTCCTTGTCTGCCGTCTCTGGAATCTCCTCGACCTTGAAGATGTCCACGAGCTCCGGGATGCTCGATAAAAGATGATTGATCTCCTTCGGTGGTCGAAACCCGGCAAAGATCTCACAAGTCTTGACGGCAATAGCGATTTCCGGCTTGTGATTCGTATCTTTAAACTCCTCTGGGTTCTCCTCGTGTAACTTTGCAGCGGCCTTTTTGTCCGGGTGAATCTGTAATTGCAGAGCTTTCCTGGCCGTCAAAATCTTGAATAAGAAGGGCACGGTCGAGTCGCCATTGAATTGCTTTAGCATGGCGGGCCCGAGAAAGTACTCCTTGTCCGAATCGACATGCTCCTGCAACGGTGTGCCGTCCTGCAGAGATGCCGGACCATTCTCGTGTGTTCCCATCCACAACTCCGCGTACTGCGTCTTCTCATCCAGCTTGAACTCGTGCGACTGGGATGCGTGTGCCAATTGACCGGCGAGACCATCGAGACCAGTCTTGCCCCAGTCGTATTCTTGCAACTTGCACCTCAACTCAAACACAGGTACCGGCATGATTGCTTCCCCTCCTAAACTCTACGTGTACGTACAACCTAGAAGTTCCAATCCGTCCTCGATTCATCTGGAGAAGGCACTGATGACGCAATGGCGCTTTATCAAACACGTGTGGCAGGATCTGCTGCAGATCTCGAGAGCGAGATATTCTCTTTGGATCGATATATTCGTTCGTACAATCCAGAAAGATTCCGTGGACAAAATTGAGACTGATCTACACTGTATGCTATTTTCCATCCGTTTTCTGTGTTTCGATCGTTTCGATCTTTGCCTTCTCAGCACGGCGCTTGTTTTAGTAGTCCAGCTACACGCCGTAAATTCAGACGCCGTAGTTTTGGAGTAGATGTATAGTTGCTAGAATTCACCGCCAGACGGGACTCAATATGCGCGGTGAATAATGGCCTCAATTGACCGTCTTGCACTTATGCGTCATGGCAAAGTTCACATCTACAAAGATTGGGTTTGTCTGGAGTACACGTCCAAGAAGGGAAATCTGTTCCGAGGGCTCTCCATATCCATCAGCCATCTACAACTCGCCATCTGCAGCTGCCACGATAGTACTTACATTACTAGTAGTGACAGGAACTAGCAGTAGTGGTAGTACTAGCACTAATCATGTCGATTTCTGTCCTTAGATCGGCGAATCTGATGCGCTCGTCTCCGACATTGTCAATGTCGAATTCCTCACTCAAGAAATCCAATCACGAACTAGTCTCGGCGCTGAAATACAGCCTGTCGAATCCGGTTTGTCCTCCGCAGGAGGACAAGTTGCAGGATGAGCCGTCCGAGTATGAAATCACATCCAAGTTGTTTTTCTTGCCGAATGCGACATCGGAATTAGCTGAACGGGTGAATTTCATCGACGCTGCGGTGCGCGAGGTGACGGCCTCACTCGATGTGGAGACGATCGATCTCTTGATCTTATCGTTTCCTCATATCGTACTTGACGCGGACGATGCAGGTACTTTCACCGACGACGAGTTACAGCCAATCCTGGACGTCTATCGTGCCGCAGCGACCTTGGTCACCTCGAAACGCGTCAGGGCACTCGGAATATCGGAATTTAGTGCGGCGAGGCTACAACAGTTGTGCGAAAATGTTTCCGTGCAACCAGAAGTCAATCAAATCAATCTGAAGGACTGTTGCGTCACGCCGAGAGATTTGATCATCTACGCCAAAAAACTACACATCAAGTTGTTTACGCATGGAGATTGTAGTGATATCCTGCCTACCGAAACCTTGCGTGAGGTACTGAGTGGCGCAAAGGATGCTAAGGCGGAAACAGTAAAGCCGTTATGGGTCTGCAAATATACAGCTGTGGCTTCTAGCCGTGGAGTCGTCGAGAATAAGGGTTATCTCGTCGGCATCGAGCATTAGACACAAAATGTCGAGAAAAACTGTAATTCTCAGTCGATACTTTTAGGAAGGGCACAGTCTATCCTTGAAATTCTCACACGACGGCGCTCAAATCTCAAAACAGCAGAGCCTGCTCCACCTTGCGGTACGCCGACCCTCCTCGACGATGAAACCTTCTGTATACCAGGATGAATCTTGACTAGCAGAATACATCACATACATCCTATAGATTGGCTTTACAGTCTGCAAAACTCCTCTGCGATATGTTCTGCACTACATCAGAAACCACGCTTAGGGCCTTCTCCGCTAAACTCAAGTATATACATAACGCCAGCTACAATGATTCGCCACCGGTCAAACTATGGGAATCCACTCGCCGCCTCCTTCGGCTCGTTGTCTTCATCTTCCTGTGTTAATTCGCTATCTCGTTCCTCCTCTCCGGCGATGGTTGCGTGGAAAATGTAACTTTGACCTCTTGAGAAATACAAAACTTCTGCCTCTTTCTTGGCTGCCGCTTCTGTGAGCAGAACACTCTGTACGCCCGCGCCTGGGGTCTCGAACATTGCATCAGTCAGCAGTGATTCCATGATACGCCGCAGTCCGCGAGCTCCAGTTTTGGTTGCTAATGCCTGCCTGGCAATTTCCTTCAATGCCGGCGTAGTGACATGGAAAGTGACACCGTAAGAATTGAACAGTGTTTTGTATTGGTTCACGAGAGCGTTGCGGGGCTCAGTCAGAATACGAACGAGATCGCCAATCGTCAGCTCCTCGCAATGTGTAAAGATTGGACAACGCCCAATCAGTTCGGGTATCAGGCCATAAGAAGCAAGATCTTGTGGTTCCACAAGCTGCAGAGGTGTGAATTCATCGCTGTTCGGACTGAAGAATGGCTTCATTGTTGGTGACTTCAATGTCTTCTGGTCCTTTCGTGTAATGTTGCTACCGAAGCCAATGGACGATTTCGATACTCGCGAGGTCACTATATTCTCTAGGCCAACAAAGGCGCCTGATAGGATAAACAAAATATTGGAAGTATCGATAGTGTGAATCTCGCCTTTGGCCGAGGAGGGCGGATGCGCTCCAGCGTTACCAGGCAAGCCAAGTCCTGTTCTGGATCTCTGAGCATCGGTCTTCTGACCCTTGTCGCTGATCTGAAGGGTTGTACCTTCGATAATCTTCAAGAGAGCTTGCTGTACTCCTTCTCCGTTGACATCTTTGCCAGCCATACCCTCTGTCTTGCGAGCAATCTTGTCTACCTCGTCAAGCACAATGATCCCTCTCTCTGCCTTTGTAACGTCCCAGCCTGAAGCGACCAAGAGTCTCTGTACACAAACCTCTACATCTTCGCCCACATATCCCGCCTGTGTCAGCGGTGTACAGTCAGATATCGAGATTGGTACGTTCATGAGCTTGGCCAGCGTGCGCGCTAGAAGCGTCTTGCCAGATCCGGTCGGCCCAAACAACAATACATTAGACTTCTCGATGATTGTCTGCTCTGGATTCATGCTCATGGTAATCTGTTCTCTCGACTTGTTGATATACGCCTCTAAAGCTGGTCTAGGATCGCTAGACGCATCGATTCTTGCTGGATCGGGGATTGATGCCGATCTGATAGCGTCTCGATCGGGGCCCGATGCATCGTCTCGAAGAACGGAGTCCTGACTATCGTCCTGTATCACACGAGCCTGTTCTGCAGCTTGTTGACACCTCAAGTTATGATTGAACACTGCCACGGAGAGTACCCGTTTCGCACTATCCTGTCCTATGACGTATTGATCCAGACTTGACTTTAACGTCCGTGGCTGTAAAGACTTCGTGGCATGCCGATTCGACTGCGGTATGTGGTTGATTGTGGGACCACTTTGAGAGGTGTCTTGTCGGGGCGTCGCCGTCGCGTATCTTCTCTGATAATGATAGGAATTGAGGTTCAGTAAACGGCTTCGTGTCAGGCACCATCTTGAGATCATTCTCGTAGCCAGAACGATATGACTTTACGTGGCGTACTACAATATGCGAGCCGGGCAAAGCCAGTAGCAAGAGGAGTACGAACTCAAGCAGGATCTATGCCGCGAGAATCGAGATACTGAGACTAAGGAGCGCTACGTCAGTCCCTAGCTTGGAGCGCAAGACTCGTGAAGCAAGAACAACCTGGATCGTACCCAGGTGTAATGAGTGACTCGCGGTCTCCGTCAACTTGGGCGACGAATTGTGGAGTCAAGCGCAGCGGCTCATCCAGCCAATTTCACATTTCTGGCGCACACTATCACACAAAATTTGGCCAAACCGAGCAAATTATGGGACAAGTGGATGTAGCACATTATTGCTGCAATTTCTATTCCTATAGCAGCAGCTTGAATGGATACCCGCCATTCTTTTGTCGGAACAACTGCATGAGGAAGCTGAAGACGAAGAACTGGACCACAACCCAGACAAGAATAAGCATCGACTGAGTCTGTGGATTCTTGATCCGTGGCACAGAGACAGCCAATGTAACGACCGAGAAAGCGAGAATACCATCTAGACAGGTCAGTTTTGAATGATCTCGTGAGATCAAGAACTTACATGTCGCAGCTACAATCTGCGTCTCCGCTCCAAATTGATCTTGAAATCCTCCGGCGATGTATCCATCGCCTCGAGAGTAAGGTGAATTCCGGATTTGCGTGAACATGTAGCCACCGTTGAAGACCAAGATGAGGAAGATAGAAATCGCCGCCCAGAAGTGCTTGTTCACAAAGATGAATCCGGCCACCTTGTATACAACAAGAAGAAGAAGGACGAGGACAGATATGGTGAATGAGAACTTCATGAATTTGACATAGTCGAAGGGTCGCTGGATCGAGAACTCTCGGCCTATGCTCCGGCTGACGAATGCAGCAGCAGGTTCCGCCCGCGGCGAATTGGTAAAGTCATATCGAATTGGCTCTGCACTTACTGTCTCGCCATTTTCATCAAGAGTGGGGGCAAAGATCCATAGATTCGGCGCACTGACCAAGGACAAACTGCGGAATGTGTTCTGACCATCCTTGAAATCCAAATGTCCGAAATGCACTGCAGGTCCTTTACGCTTCGCGCTCGACTTCTGCCAAGAGTTCGCAAGCACGTTGAATTCTGGATCGAACTCTCTGCAGAAGACACAATTGAATTGTGGATCCAGGGCAGTCAGCAGAACCACAGTATAGTGTTCTCGTGGACTCTGTGTCAACTCGGCGAAGGATGCATCATTGAGCTTGACAACACCGTTACTGTCCGACTTGAGTTTAGATTGAGCAGCAGCGACCACAGCAGCGATTGCTAGCGTGCAAATGGAGATCGTATGTGCAGATAACCGCATACTCGGGAGCTGGAGCAGACCAAGACCCAGTAGGAGCTGTACAGAGGCAACAACGTAGGCGTGAAGCACCCACGACGTTACCGTAATTTATGGCTGACGCTCAGTGTACGTGCTGGGAGCTCTCCTCATAGTCAAGCAGCGGTAGTTCATTATGTCCCGCGGCTTTGTACCAACTACTAGTATTTCATGTTCTCAGCCTGACACGTAGCAAGTTCTTTCCACAAGCCTCAGGCTGCATACATATAATAAATCATCCGCGTTCCTGTTCAACGATGTTCTTTAAGTAGGGGAGAGTTAGATCAGGATCAGTACAAACATGTCTTTGCTGAACTTCGGGCTACAGTACATCTCAAAGACATGCGGACCTTTCGTAGGTCCGAGTCATAGCAAGGTCGTTCTGCGGCTCAAAAGCACGGCTTCTTCAGCTCGGTGGTTGGCTCGGCAAAGCAAGGATCCAATCTCGAAGGAGGCGAAGGCCAATCAGCTGCGAGCCCGCTCAGCCTATAAGCTTATGGAGATCAATGAGAAGTACAAGATATTCAAGAAATCCCAGACTGTGGTCGACCTGGGATTTGCTCCCGGAGCGTGGTCCCAAGTTGCCCTTTCTCATGTTGGTCCTCGTGGCAGGGTACTAGGCATAGATATTCTTCCATCTACTCCACCGAAAGGCGTGGCTGCCATGCAGGCCAACTTTATGAGCAAGAGAACACACCTTGCCATATTACAGTATCTTTCTGACACGGACCGGGGCAGGGCAGTGCCCCTGAAAGCTCCGTTGGATGCGGCCCCGCTGGAAGACCCTGAGGCTGGAGAGAACATGCTCGAGCCGGAATCATATATAGATCTTGAAAAGCGCGTGACAGACGAGAATGCTATCTTTAACGAAGCGGAGATTGTAGAAGCAATCGAGAAGACGAAGCCGAAGTTGATCAACATCGTGCTATCAGATATGTGCGAACCCTTTCCTCTTGGAGGTGGCTATCACAAGACACATCTAACCGCTCCTCGTTTTAGGATGGCAAATACAACAGGTCTTAAAGCTGCCGACCACGGTGCCTCTATTGTAAGAACATCTATCGATGTCGGAGTGGATATTGACCTGTAGCAGGATCTGTGTGACTGTGCCCTGCTGTTCTGTGTCGAAGCATTGAAAACCGGAGGTCACTTTGTATGTAAGGTATTCAATGGTTCGGAAGCAAATGACCTCAAAGATAGAATGAAGCAGGTCTTTAGAACTGTTCATGTTATGAAACCAGAGTCGTCCAGGAAAGAATCGGTGGAGGTGTACTTCATCGGCATGCACAAAAAGTCGAAGCTGAATCGAGAAGATCTTGACTGGACCTGAAAACAAGTACGAATTGGGTTTCTTCCCTCACCTTGTTCTCTTGACACAATACAGCCCGAAGACACCCCTACAATGCTGTCAAGGAGCAAATTTCCGGGTCGTTCTGGGTTGTACCGTGGTTGCGACGTACACGCATTGATCAGAGTTCACAACGCTGACATTACTTGTGCTGCCATGTTGATCTTCTAGTACGGAATCTCGATAAACTAGGTTTGATAGGATCCGTTGCAAAAGTTCTCGATGAAAATGCGGGCTAGCGTGCCTACGCAAAAGCGCCAAGTTGTCAATAAGCAACACAGATACAACACATTCCATACGCGAAAAGTGGAAGCTCATCTACAATGGAAACGTTCCAGAGGTTCCCGTATATGCTCGGCGGCATATCCTTTACCACCCCTTTCGTCGTCTCACAGCTTACAACTCTCTGAATAAGACTTAATATCGGACAAGGCTCTATTGTTGAACAGTGCTCCCAGTGTCACACGACACGAACCACTGCTGCCTCATCAATGTGATCGACAATAGCATCGATGAAAGTATCAATATTGTCAAGGAAGATCGGGGGATTCAGAAGGCCGTCAGGTGCATGAAATGTGAAAGGATTGAGAGCTGTCGATAGAATAGAAGACCAATTATGGTCGATGACTGAGTTCTCAAGATAAGGATCTAGACTGTAGCCTAGGATGTTCATCTCGGCCCGTTTCCTCAGCCTGCCGCACACTCCACCTTTACATTCACCTTCGCTTTACCCAGTTTATATCAAAGACGTCGCCTAAGAAAGTGATCGAATTCCGGCATATGGCCACGGAGATATACTCAAGTCTCGAGGCTCTCAGCCGAGAGGAGGAACTGCTGTCCCGAAAAGTGGATAAGCTCCTTTCGAATGCCGGCAGCCTGACTCGAAGTCTGCAAAAATTAGATCTGCTTCGAGCTCAATCGCAATCACTTCAAGTCAGTTCTTCATACCTTCTCTCAACTCTTGAGACTACTGCTGCAACTGCCGAGAGGATTTCTTCCAATGTGCGCGGTCTCGACGCAGAACAGTCGCGTGTAAAAGAGACCCTCAAGTATGTGGAGGAAGTGAAGGAGCTGAAAGCATGTGTTCTGGGTGTTCATCAGTCCATGGAAGCGCAGGAATGGGAAGTAGCAGCGGATTTTGTCCACCGCGCGTCTTTGGTACCGAGTCAGATTGCGACAAGCAAATTCGCCGCCTTGATGGTGCCAACGGCAGAGACGCCCTTGAGCCCAGCAGAAACGGTACGAGAGGCTTCGAATCAGCTCTATGACCTCTTCACGCGTGAATTTTCTGCAGCTGCAGCATCGAGAGATACGAGGCAGATTACTCGTTTCTTCAAACTTTTCCCACAAATAGACAAGTCGAATGAAGGCCTCGATCTGTACGCATCTTTCGTCTCGGACATCATTGCAGAGAGGTCAGATCAGGCGCTCAATAGTGCATCAGACTCGCCTATTCTTTATGCGGCCCTGATGACAGGACTCTTTGAAAATATCGCCAAGCTAATTACGAATCACGCACCTTTGATTACCCGATTTTATGGCAACGATATAGATCGAGTATTGAAGAAGGTACAAGAAGAGTGCGACAAGCAAGGTGTTTTGATCTTGACGACGATGCTTGAGGATAGACAGATCAACAAAAAGATAAGCGAGATCAAGTCTTATTCATTCTCATTCCTGGTTCAGAGCTTCTTGCCGACGTCGAAAGATACTTCTCAAGCTCCCGAAGAACGAGAGGTCGACACTCGAACGCTGGATGCTCTCTTGTCAGAGCTGTCCATCATCTTTGCACGTTGGTCACTCTATGCAAACTTCTTACGGCATTCCTCGACCGCAGATGCTCCGGCATTCATCGCTGACAACGCGCTGTACAAGTTCTTGACTTCAAAGCTTGAGAGTTCTTATGAGACAATGGAGGCATATTTCATGCGTCGATCAGTAGAAAGAGCCTTTCAGCTTGAAAATATAGAGACTTCCGAGACCGGGCATCAATTGTCCAGCATTGTGGATGATGTCATGTTTATTGTGCGCAAAGTGACTCTACGAGCACTGTCGACATGTCAACTAAAGACGACCTCTGCAATCTTTGCTGTCGTGAGGAGAATCATGGAGCAAGACTTTGCCGGAGTCATTGGTCGTCGCATGCAAGATCTACAGGGTCGCATCACGGTGCCAAAGACTGCCGTAGTCCGATCTGCAGACTTGGAAAAACGAGATCGTCTCGCGTATTCGGCGCTTCTCAACAACTTGTCCGTCTCGTCAGAGTACATCACCAAGATTGTCGCTGAACACCAAGCGTCCCCGGCCCTGTCTGGCTTCGAGGACCGAGATGGCGTGTCGCGCATCATTGAAGTTTTGGGAACACTCAGCGATCGATTCTCGCGCGGTTTGGAAGACGGAATCGGCGTGCTTTACAATACGTTCATCAAGAATCGAATTCGCAGTGTCGTCAATGACATTTTCATCGGGTCGAGTTACGTCTTGACTCAATCGACGTTCGACGAGGCGCACACCTCGAACGTGTTTCGTCAAAAACTGAATGCGGAATGGAATGGATTGATTGTAGACATGTTTGAGTCCTCGTTGACGACGAACGCGTACTTGATTTTACTGAGGACTACAGTGAGAGCATTCATCAGAGTCTTGGAAAAGAAATTGTTGACGATTCATTGTAATGAACTGGGAGCAATCAAATTGGATAAAGACATTTCGCACATCATCAACCACATTGCCCAAGATTACTCTGGCATCAGAGACCGATTCGAACGCGTGAGGGAAATCAGCAACGTCGTCAATTGGTCCGTCGACGACCAGCCGGAAAATGGAGACGGCGTCGATGAGCGTGAGGGTGAAGAAATCATCAAGGCATTAGGACTCAAACGAATCGGCGTCGAGGAAGTCGAAATGATTAGACGAGAAATGATGGTTACTTGAAAGTCCTCCACTTCTAGACTTGTGAATACTACCACATTATAATTTTTAATTTCGAAATAGACACACACCTCTGGCCTTCTTGTCAACTACCTGTCCACGTCGACTGTTTTAGAGTAGTGTGTAGAAAAACGCCAAAATCATCAAAAGGAAAAAGAGTAACAGCGCAAGAGCAGCAATCTGAACGACTGATCTCGTACCCAAATCAGTCAGATCCAAAACGTTGATTTTTTCGTCGATGGAACAAGTGACGAGTTGTCTCGAATCCGGTCTGAATGAGACTGTAGAAATAGGAAACTGATGCAATGATGACCAACTCTTCAGTTTGTGCAGTTCGGCATCGTAGAGATGCAAGGCGCCATTGGATGTTGTAACAGATACCAGTGTCGGATTCGTCTGTGTCGCGTGTCGCGTATTGATATAAAGTCCACGCAGACGAGAGCTCGTATGCGCTACTTGGCATTGAATCAATGCCCCTTTATATAATTTATACACTGCAATGAAAGCGTGCTGCAACTTGTTGTGATTCATGCCCAAGAGAACCGTATCCACGCCCATGATTCTCATGTGGGACAAAGAGTAATTCTTAGGAACGCCAGTCTTGTCGAGATTGAACAAGACTGAAACGTCGTCGCTCGTAGGGAGTGAAATGGTGACTATTCTCTTGGCATCTGCCACCCAAACTGAATCTTTCAACAGTTCAATATCGACAACCTTCATCTTTCCACCATCTTGAACTGAATCGAGAACGTCCAGAGGCATCCTCAGCATCTTCTTCAGATCGACGAGAGCGGGAAAGCCTTCACTCGAAATCAGAGCCGCATACTTCCCGTCAGGATTCACCTTTGTGACCTTTTGGTAATCGTCCAATTCCACGCTGAGATCCTCATAGATTTGATGTTGAGGCAGCGTCTTGATTGACGTCGTCTCTGCTTTCTCGGTCGACTCTTGCGTGATCCGGAAGGTCCTGAGATGAAAATTGTCCCCCGTCTTCTTTCGCGATGCCGCTGATTCATTAACGCCTGCTATGACGAGATCCTGATGCAACGCGAACGAGCTAGGTGCGTCCTCGTCATCAGCCAAGAGTACCTCCCCTGTCGTGATACCGTGCCTCTCGAGGGGGTTGTCTGAAGAGTCTATCGATCGAGAGATCGAGTAGGTCGCGAGTCGATTCTTCTGACCCGTCTTTGATGGTCCAGCACCACTCGCTAGTAGGATCTGATCCGTCGAGATGTATTGGGAAGCATGGACTGGTCCCACCTTGTTGATGAAGAACGAACGATCAGGCATCCTAGGGCTAAGCTATATCTCGCTACGTCCGTCGAAAGCGTCGGCAAAGTCTGAATATGACAGAACGGACGATCTCAATCTGAGCGTAGTCTTCCAGAGAAGGCCTTCTCACCAATGGCCACGGTCTCACGAGTCGTTCGAAACACACAAGAGGTGGCCCAGCAAACTGAATGGTGGAGAACCAAGCGAAAGCCACCGACGGCAGTTTTCCATGCTCCTATTCTGCTTTATTTTATCTCTGCCTTTCACGAAGGGCTATCTAGCTATAGCTCCTGTAAGAGTGACAGTCCCACATCCTCCGAGCCCATGGTAGCTATGAAAATGCACACCTAGATTTCCTTATGCCTTTTTCTTCATATCAATTAATCAATCGTCGAGCCGATTCACCTCCGTCTCCTCCGTCTGGAGCTCTGATGACAGTGAGTAGGGGAAGGAAAGACACTGGGCGAGGATCCTGCTTACCTGGCGGGGGAGTAGCTTCCTGCTTCTCGGCGGGAGCGACGACGGGCGATGGCTCTCGCTCGACGGTCTTCTCTGCTACCGGGGATCGAGCTGCCACGCTGCCTCCAGAGCGTGAACCCCGGTTCGGGGAGGCGGACCTGCCACGAGGGGCACGTCTGTCCTCGTGGTCCCTTGAAGAGTTGCTACCTGCGTAGTTCCTCGGCGGTCCTCGGTCGTCATATCTGCGATGGGGAGGTCCCCTGTCGTCGTATCTGCGATTGTCATCGTACCGACGGGGAGGAGGTCCCCGGGCGTCTCCGTCATATCTCCGATTGTTGACGTTGGTGTTCTTGGCATACTAACGGGCAGGTGAGCAAGTCTTCGAGAAGCGGATTTGCGGCGGCGGCCGCTCGACGTATGTCGGGCTGGGAGGACCGGGACGATTCGTGCGCCGCGCAGGTGTATACGGACCTCGACACTGATGGGATCGGGGCCGATCAGCTTCTTGTGCATCTGATCGTAGGCATCGGCGGCATCTCTCCTGTCTTCATACTCGATGAAGGCGTAACTAGGATCGTCGGCATTCGATTCGGGGTGGGACGGGGAGGGAAGGGGGTGGATCGAGCGAGCCGTCGAATCGAAGGTAGGATCGGGCGTGCAAGCGTCGAGTACACAATTTTCTTACGGTCGAGCTTGGGGATTCTTCGGGGTGGGTATGTCGCAGCGGACGAGGCGACCGAACCTCTCGAACTCGTAGGCGAGGTCCCTGGCCCTGACTTCCGGTCCGAAACCGTTCACTGGACCGCATGAGCCTGAGGTGGGATCCGACCGGCGGAGATCGTCTTCGTACCGTAAAGAGTCGTGACGGAGCGCTCGGTCCGTCCTCCATACGCCATCTTCGAGAGCCTAGCTGGGAAAACGTATACTGCGGCTCGAACGGACAAGGAAGAGGAGCGATGAAGAGACTGGAAGAAATGGTAACGAACCTCAATGTCATGGCACGTACCGCCAAGGGAAAGGATAACCCTACCACTACCCTAAGAAAACCCTCCCGTGCCCTCAAGCACGAAAACGGGAATTCCAGATCAATTGGTGCAGCAGCAGCAGCAGCAGCAGCAGCAGCAGTGTGGTCAACGTCGTCCTCGCCTCTCATGACCGTCCTTGACTCCCGCGTCTGTCGGCGGACCGAGCTGCTACTGCATCTGCGCTATTGCCGTCTTGACTCGCTCCCTGGCATCTCTGCTCGGGTCCCCCTCCATCTCCTGCAACTTGCTCAGGAATCCGAGGGACTCGAGTGCGTTGATCCGGGCCTCCCGCCCCGTCGCTGTCGTCTCGTCCTCTTGATATGTCAGGTTGATGATTGTCCATATCGCCCCGAGCCTGACGTCCTCCACGTCGGATCCCAGGTGCTTGTGGAGCGCCTCGAGGATGTTGGAGCGCTGCATGATGATCGCCCTGTGTCGCTCAGAGCCGGCCGCTATGTGCACCAAGCTGTATACGCCAGAGACCACGAGCTGCGACCGGTCGGAGTCCAATTTCCGCATGAGAAAGTCTGCCAGACGCTCGATCCCGATGTTCTCTATCAGCAGGTCGATGTTCTCGGGCTTCCCGCAGACGAGATTCCTTATCACCTCGCATGCCTGTTCCTGTATGTCCACCTCGGAGTCGTCACACAGGCGAAGCAGTAGGGCCGGGGACAGCTCAGCCAAGACTGACTCCTTCACGTCCGTGTCTGCCGCGTACACTATGTGTTTTATGGCCCAGACGGCGTTGAGTCGAAGCTCCGCATTCTCATCACGGCAGAGCTTGACAAGCAGCACCAGTATACCGGCCTCGAGAATCATCCGCCTCATCGGACTGAAATCGAGGACTAGATTGCAAATGGCAGCCGTGGCAGATGTTTTGACATTCATGTTTGAATCCGTCATGAGCTGGAAGACCGCCGTGGCGACCCCAGCATCGATCAGACTTGTGCGGAGCATTGCGACACTCCTCGACAAGGAACGAACACATTGACAAGCCGATGCTCTGACCCGCGCCGAGGGGTGACTCATTGCTGTCACAATTAGAGGCACGGCTTTTGCATCGATGACGAGCTTGCGATACTCGTCCTTCTGTAAAGTAATGGCGGCCAAAGCGAGTAGTGCATTCTCGAGAGTCGATTCACTATAAGAGTCCGGACGCAGCTGCAGAATATTAGATAGCTTCTTGACGGCACCTGCATCGCATGCAGCTCGCTGCATATCGTCACTGTCCTTGACGAGGTCGGTCAGCACGGATGCAGCCCGGCATCTGAGGGCGTCATCGTCGAAAGACCTTACGAGGATGGGCACAACGCAAAGAGCCAGATCTTTGTAATGTCTCTTCGGCACGAGACCATGCTTGAACATGTTGGTCAGACAACTCGCACTGCCAAGACGAACCAAGTTGCTCTGATGTTTGATGAGCCTTAGCAATGTCGTGATCATAGGAGCATCATCGGAAGCACATCTGTGCTCAGAAAGACGACCAGCAGATGCCAATTGTGTGGCCCACGAGAGATTGAGTTTCGTCATGGCAGCCAGCGCGGCAAGCGTAGCCTCGAGCAGTTTTGCCAAAGGTGTAGATGCTTCGACCGTCCGACAACCAAGCTGGGTGATGACAACTGCCAGACTGATAAGCCCTTCGAGTGCAACGTCAGCACTTGCTGTCTCTAGCCGTGCATGCTCTGTATAGGTCGCAAGCAGAGATGCGACATAGGTAGCTTGTTGTATTGTGACCAATTTATTGGAGGCCACGGCGACCTGTAAAACATTTGCAAGTGATGGAAGATAGTTGTGCCAAATAGCTGAAGTGTCCGCTCCTGATGCAGCCATGAAGCTCAGCGCCCTCAGACAGGGGAGCACCAGTGCCGCGGAAGACTCTTGCGCAGCGATGCAATGTAGTAGCACACTCACGACCTGCCGCTCCTCGTGACACAAGACCTGGCCCTTATCTGAGTCTGGTTCGCGTTTACTGGAGACGACATCAGGCTGAGATAGCGATGCCAAGATAATCGCGGCCTGTACCTTCGTCTCGTCGCTGCTCGTCTGGGACTGCAGGACGTTCAGCAGGCTTGGAATAATGCCAGATGTGATCGCTTCCCGTTTCCTCTCTGGATGACCGATGAGCTCGTTCTTCAAGGCCTTCAAGGCTGAGATCGACTCGACCGAGTCTTGCGACTGGAAGGCGGAATAGGGGATGTCGCTCGACGGCGCATTGGAGGACACCATCACTCGCGGAACTTGTACTCAAGGACGTCTCGCAAGTTTCGCACACAAGTAAGATCAATTCGGGCGCAGGGCAATCTCGTATGCAATGCTGCTGATGGGACTTTGTAGGGGATCTCAATTGTCTGTAACTTGCCTTGCCTTGCCTTGACGGGGGCGAATCTGCCGTTGGAATGAAATCTGGGCGCACGCTCCTCACCCTCGTTCATCACATCGGCACCCACACAACAACAACAACATCGTCCCTCTTGCTCGTCTTGCCAGTTCCAGTCCGCTTCTCGTCTCGTACGTGGGCTCATGACCTTGGCTCGTGAGGATGGCCAGGAGCGTGCCATCTCGTGTCTGGAACAGCTGAGGAACTCTGCTCTGGGCGAGCAGTTGAGTAGGCACGATCTCCTCAATAGGCTCGACTCTCTCGAGATTCTCATCCTCGAGGACTATGACCGCCAGCGTGACCTTCTCAAAGCGGCTGAAAGCAGGCTTGCCAACCACGAGATGAAGGTACTCAAGCGCGAAAGACGGCAGACTCCGAACTACAGCTTACCCCGTGATGTCCGGCAATACAGTCCCCCCTCGTCCCACCATAAGCAGAGTGACCGGTCCGAGCAGGACGTCGATCCAGAGGAAGAGTCTGAGGGCGACGACTCCTTTGCTCGACTGTCGACCATGCTTGAACGATCCATCAGCATGGGTCAAGAGGCTCTCGTGTCATCGCAGTTTCCCTCTCTCGGCCCAGTCCTCGACGACTCTGAGGCCGGGACCGGGACACATCCCTCTTCATCTCTGGGCATTCGCCACAGGACGTTACCGAGTGCGGTCGAGGTTGGAGATTGCAGGCAGGAACGGGGCTGGTCCACACAGTCCACCCGTAGGACCCGAGAGGCGCCTCGTGTCCAGGAGACAGAAGACGTTGATGCCATTCATGGCGCAGAAGAGGCTACGTCTGATAGGACTAGAATGGCAGAGGATGATCCACCTTCTTACAAGGCACAAGCGGATCCGCCAGTGAGACCTGCCACCGTGTCCCTGATTGACGACGGAGTCATGGCTCTCGAATCACTCATCGATCAATTATCTTCTTCCACATTGGCAGGACGAGACGAAAGTGGTTTGACATCAAACAGGGTCCTCGTCTTTGGCAGTCTCATGGTACTGTTCCTATCACTCATAATCTCCTGGCACGGAGAGCTAGGCGTCAGTTGTCACTGCATCTGTCCATCTACGACGACATCTTGAACATGAAAATATTATAATTTTTGCAACAATTTCTGGGGACTCGTCATTGAGAGTCAATTCGCGAGGGGAAACAAAAGCATCAGCGGGCATAGGTCTTTTTCTTTGTACATGTAGTTTGTACTATTCATTATTTTTCATCTTTGAATGTAATTCACTGATCTGTGTAATTCGTCACAATTATGTGTGTTTTGTCTTTTTCTTTTGGTGGAAAGGGAAATTTATCTATCGATTTCACATCAAGAAGGTCTGACTTTTGACGAGTACATATTCATGTATATATATATATTCATATAAAAGTTTATTGATGATGAGAGGACAAGAAAAAGGAGGCTAATCGCTACTGCTTTACAATGCTTCTTGTTGTTGAGTATTCTTGTTTTTATTTCTTTCCTTCACGTTGTGATGATGATAGAGTATTCCAAAGTTTGGGACACTCTGATTTAGCCCACACGGCCACATCGTCTTTTCGAGCCGAGGTGTTGTAGAGTGTACTGACTGCGCGTTCACCGACGTCCTTCCCCTCCTTTATCGCGAGTGAGAGGATCGAGAAGGCGGCGTCTGTAAGATTATGCTTATTCAACATTTCGACATACGAAGCGAAATTGTTGTCGTTGAATTGGAAATTTCGACGTTCGAGCGTGCGCCAAATGTATTGACCTTTTACGGGTACTCGCAAAAACGTACAGCCGTCGAGAATGATACTCACACTAGCATGGGACGGACCTCTTCCCGAACCAGCAATTTGTTCCCAAATGTCGAAAGCAAGGGTCGAGTTGACGTGTGCATACGCATTCATCAAAGTGTTTAAAACGGCCGTATGTTCGGAAATATTCATGTCCATCTTCATCGCCTGATGAATCTTCCGAATGAGATCGTAGTCACGAAGTTCCATCCCTCCTCCTTGAAGTAGCATGATGTACATGCGATCGTCCGGCTTGATCTTTGAGGTGAGGTATTGCGTAAACATCGATCCCACCATCTGTGGCGCCTCCAATTTGATCAATCGACTGAGTAATATCTTACGACACTCGAGATCGTAGAGCGGATCATCCCAGAATAAGTTCTTCAGCAGGACAAATATGTTCCATACAGCCTTGCCGTCCTTTGCACTCGAAACTTCCTCCACGATCGAATCGATCGTGCGTCTCGTGTCCCAATCAGACCGATTCTGGGACATTTCAAGAATATGTTCTAATCGTGCAAATTTCTTCTTTTCAATCAGCTTTGGTATCAGGAACATGAGTGATGTCGGCGTGATTGGGAATGGTTGCCTGTTTTCGAGCAACTGGAGTATTCGATCGCACAGAGCGTCATCGGATTGTTCGAACATCATCTCGGATGCTAATAGCGTCTGTAGTGCCAGAGGATCAATCATGTCGGAAAACCCAGCCGTTTGACTCTCCTCAAAGATCGACTTTGCCTCATTCGTGTCTCCGGCCATGATAGAAGCGGCAATGCGTAAGCTGAAAGTGTGATTATCCGGGTAGATCGTCGTGCTTCGCAAAGAGTTCCACAACCGCTCCACGAATAACCATTTCTTGGCAATCGTCGCAGTATACAGCATGGCATTGACAACGTTGATGTCAAGATCGTGCCCTGCTTTCTGCATCTCGTTGATTTTGTTGTGAATAGCGTCCATCTTGCCATCGTTGAAGACGATCCACGAAAGAAGTTTCGGGTACGCTTCGTCACCATGCTCTTGCAGGTCGCTCTGATTTATCCGGCGGAAGAGTTCTTGACCCAGACTTATATTGTCGTGAGCGCCTTTCTTAGCCCGGTGATCCATTTGATTCATACATGTATCCAACATGATCAAACGGGTCTGCCAATTCGGAGAGACCTGAAAGTCCTTGGGCATGGCGTTATAGAGCATCTCCGCGTCCTGATACAGTCTGGAAGTGTTCAAGAGCTCCAGCTGAAGGTTGAGAATATTCACGTCAGGTTCCAGCTTCGACATCATCATCGAGTCACGCGCCTTCAGGAAACCGATGAGATCGCCTTGATCACGATACGCCTCGAGCAAGCCTTTCCACAAGATGAGCGGCTGTCTGTGGCCCTCACTTGCATCTCGACACAACGACATTGCCTCCTGGTCGTAACTGCGCATAGCCAGAGCCCTGATGAGGTCGGGCATCGATGCTGGAAGGATCTTTGAGATGGATTTCCCAGACACAGATTTTTCCGACTGTGGCTGAATAGCCACATACAGTCGACTTGCAAGTTCGTAGTGGTCATCCGAGTCACTGCGCAGTGCTATCTCCAGAGTCGTAATGGCATCCTTGTACGACAGCCACGGCAGTTCCGGGTTATCCTCAAGAACCTCCAGAAATTGCTTGACTTGCTGCGCGGACAGATCTCCGCGGACACGATACCGCGTGATCACCTGCTGCCAAGCGTCCTGCTTCTCCTCCACCTGGCCCTTGGGACGCCTGAACCATTTGAACGCGAACTGCGAGGATTGACTCGCGGAGAAACGATCCGCAGCGGTCGCGGAAAAGCAGCGAGGGCAACTGTAAGCGGCAACGACCGGCGAGTAGCTCAACCGCGAGCCTGGAGTCAAGGACCTGCGAGCCGACCTGACCAATACATCTCTCGACCGCATAAGGACACTGGAACCCTGCAGGAAGGCACAGACTCGACGTATAAAGACGGCGAATGATGTCGAGAGATGTTTCTGCCAGATTTGGCGCGGGTAGTAATTGAGATCTCCAGGCTTTCTCCCCGTCGACGCGCACAACTTCCACCAGCGCTCTCGCACCTTCGCGTCCATGCCTGCTGCTCTCTCCAGGAGTCCGTCTTGCAAACGCAAGAGGCTTGATGTGCCGCAGACGACACCCACAAAGCGCCGGGCTGTCGTCTCTTCAGATCCTCCGAGCGGCGGCAACGCGGACGCGGCGCGTGTAGATAAAGACGCGACTGAAATAGATGGCCTCATCGACACGCGTCGGAGATTGCTGAAGCTCTTTTGCGCTCTCGAGACGACGATGCTCTCGACTCGTTCGGCATCTTCGTTTCATGCGGTACAGCGGGCGGTCTCGACGACGGCAAGGTGTGACTTTGCACTTCGAAATCTGGCTCAGATCATGGGAGTTTGGCCAGATGCGTACGAACTGGACTCTGCCATGGCACTCGTAGACGGCGTGCGAAAGCCTTCCGTATCTATCATGAAGCCAATGGATTCAGATTCCTCGACGACGACCGAGAGGCGCGACCACTTTGCAGACCTCTTACAGGTCTGGCGCGGCGCCGAAGCTTGTCTTCCGGAACTGAAGGAACAGACGTTGATGCCTCTGAACCATCACAAAATTGCTTCGATTCGTAAAGAGCCAGGAACGACATCTCCTTCGACTCGACTTACTACTTCTTCGAGCTCCCCGAGTGCCAAGGAGCGTCAATCCGCTTTACTCGACCGTATTCGCATAAAGGCACTGACGAAATCGACTGACCCGACTTCCGAAGACCTCAAAGCTGCCACAATTTCCGCTCTGATACCTCTCGCAATCACCAGCATCAAGATCTTGTTGGCGTCTCGCAAGACGAAAGCGATTGGCATGACTGAGCTCTGTGACAATTTAGCCACGAGTCTCTCTCAACGCATAAGCAGAAAAGACATTGAGGTCTTGATTGAGCAATTGAGTACACATGAAGATTACGCCAAGTGGTGTAAAGTAGGGTCTATTGGAGACGTCAAAATGGTCCGTTTCATTGGACCTGTACCTCGTCCCAAGCAAACTCAATCATGATTTTTTATTTTGACTGGCGCATGTAAATAGTGCATTTCAATTGTTTCTCGTAGCGAAGGTTCTTTCATATTTTAGACTTGTATATGTATAGACACATATCTCTATTATTACAATCCAGGTTTATCCTCCTCACCCATGATCTTTTATGCTACACTATTGTATGGACGACCGGTGGACGGACCACTTGACGAGGGAAAAAAATCACATTCGAGTATCGCTCACGGCTTCCTGTACAGCACGTACAATGTCTGCCGAAGGTTCTTTCATCAATAAAAACAGTGCGTGGTCCATACCGGGACCTGACCAGAGCACGGTCGTCAGTTGCGCCACGTCCTTGTTTGATCTGATGATTTTATCGCCCCGCTTCAACTTTTTCGTCGTATTGAAAGGAATCGTCTCGTTCGTGAGGTACTTGAAAACACTAGGAACGTCGACAATCATGTCATTCTCACTGAGAAAAACCGTCATCTTGCAAGTATTTGGTAATTCCGTGAGCCACAGAATATTTTCGAACCAGTAAAAGCCGCGACCGAGGAACCAGGCGATGCCGGGTTCGTTGCTGACAAAGTACCAATACAACCATTGATTCGCCGTCACGGGTTGCCTATGGATGAAATTGAAGGCTACGTCGGGCAAGTGGAGAAGAAAGCATACTGGATCAATCAAGATGACTCGGTGGCACAAGTCGGGCTTCAAGTGAATGATCCAGCTCGACGTCACCGTACCGAGCGAGTGGCCAACAAAAAGACCCTTGGCGTGATTGTTCGAGTGCATGAGCGCCTCCACTGCATCCACGTACTCTTGCTTCCGAGGCAACTTTTCTGTGAATTTCATCGTTACAGGAGGCATTTCCAGGAGGTATACTGCCGATCGAGGATTCTCTCGACACATCTTGATTATTATGTCAGAGTAGATTTTCAAGCCGGCTCCGATTCCGTGGAAGAAGATGATCGGTAGTTCTTCAGCCTCGCCAGTCTTCAAAGCAGGACAAGGTCTGTACCAGTACGTCAGAAGAGAGTCGGACGGCCGTGAAGGGAGACCGATGTATGGATAAGAGATCCGGTGTCCAGATTCTCTTGATGGGATGTAGTGACGGAATCCCAGTTGATAATACTTGTACCATCCGAGGAAATCGTAAATGACGCCAACAGCCTAACTTGATCAGCTTTTATCATCTTGAGTAATGACATATCCCCGCTTACGATATATACACACGCTGGCCTGTGAATGGTCTTGACTGGATCAGAATTGAGACGTATACATTTGACCTTTGGATTATATCCTGGAGTCACGGCCATACCAGTATGTTGTTCCCACGCGTCGAGGTATCGGTCAACCACTTGTGCTGTCTTGCCATTTTCCTCATTCTGATACGCCTCTCTCGAGTGCTGGTTGAAGAATGCCCACAACATCCATTCCGTAAGGTTTTCTCTGTACACCTCTTCCGGTGAAGCACCCATGAACCAGCCTGAGATGAATTTGCGAGGATCATCTATTCCTTGCAAAATTTGGTGAAACAGGTCATCACGCTGTGAGCCGCTCAGTTCCGGATTGTAGTCGCTAAGCTGAGGCACGATCAGCTACTATGCCAAAAGTGAATCTAAAGTGCCTACCTTTTGGTACTTGACCGTCTTGGCTTGACTCCAAAAGTAAAACCAGACTTCATTACCGGTGACAACTCGTAATATCCATACCAACAGACTGCTCGAAGTCCAACGAAAGATATCCAGATTTAGACATGGCAACGTGAACTGAAAGATAGGAGATATAAGGAGGAGAGCCCAGTATACGAAAGAAAGTGGCGTGATGGCTCTGAGTGCCAAGATTGATGTGCGGATGAAAATCAGAGCAGTTGTAGACTCTCCAATCATTTAAGACTTAATGGATAATACTATGGTATGGGGCAGTACTATAAGACTGAGGAGTGAAAACGAGTGGATAGAGCTAGCTGGCTAATAAGGATGGGCATGGGATTCGTTGGGAATTGTAGGATCGCCTCGGCATCAATGATGAGATGATGCACAAGCTAACCCGAATTCGATTGCACATGAAATCCAGATGAAGACGGGCGGGCGGATCAATGACCGCATCCCCATCTCAAAAAGAAAGTTCCGGGGAAAATCGAATATACTCTAGAACGAGAGCACCCAATATTGACAAGATGGACTCAATTGACAAACAAGGGCTTTAAGAACGCCACAGTATAACCCAATGGTCAAGACGTGCTGTTGAGGGGTCTTCTACAACCCAACGCAAGATGATTCCAATTCCCAAAATAAAATCCCCCAAAATGATCCTGCTGAGGATCGAACTCAAGTCCTTCTCTGTATCGAGTGAGTTGTCAATTTCCATGTAAAGGAGATGTGATCGCCATTGCACTGGACCAACAAGAGATAAGAATCCGAGAAAGAGAGTGATAAAAGAGCCATTACAATGAAAAAACAAACAAAACGTGACATCCGAGAGGATCGAACTCTCGACCTATTCCGAATTCTTACTCCAGTTGAGGAGTCAATGTAAAGGAAATGTGATAGCCACTACACCAGGACGCCGCGATAGGCCAGGATATCTACTGTTATTTATATACAAGATGCTGGTTCTTTTTGTAAACCATGTAATGTTATTCGTTTATGTATACTTATAAGATGTTATCCTATTGAAATACGAGCTCACACGAGGATAACACAAAGCGGTCAGAGCGCGGCTGGACCGCATTTCGTGTTTCCCTAATTCATGTTATTTGTTCCTCTGTTTCTTGTGGTTTCATCGTCCAGATATCTTACTATATAAAGAGTGTCTAGTCAGTAGCTATCACAAATTATCTCTCACATGTTTTACCCTAAGCTTCTGCTTGATCAGCTCACTTTACTATTTATCCACGTGATTATTTACAAGACATCGATGTAGGTTTATGTATATGTCATCGTTTTACAACTGTGCTGAGTCTGACGAGACACGCTATTCACGACGAAAGTCCGAGTCTTACTAGTTGTGCTTTAAGTCTTCCCTGCATAAGAAATTCTGCCTGATGAGAGGCAAGCCACAAGTTCAGCCACTTACTGCAGTATGAAATCATAAAACAGCCATAGACATATCAACCTCCAGAAAACTCATCAACGTGGAGTTTCAACAATGCCATCTACTTCTTCTGCAGCCATGTCATCTTCTCACAGCTCTTCTTCATTTTCGAGTTCTTCGTATTATTCTTCCAGTAGTGTTGCTGGTGGTGACGGTAAGTTTCACACTGTGAACGAGTCATCGCAGACGACACAGAAAAATGGCGAAGCTCCGAGCACGACCGGGACACAAAGCTATTCGACTGGATCCTTCGATGCCGTAAGTGCATAGGTGATTACCTGAGCTTAGTAGTTTACTTCTGTAGCATGGAAATCCTGTGGTAGAACAGTCAGAAACACGCGAATTGGGCGGACAGGATCGATTGGTCGATGGCAGAGATGGGAGCGGCCGACAGAGGATCGAGGAAGCCTGAACTGGCGAGATGAGACCTGATATGATGAATGACAAATAATGACCTCCTATACGGCCTTCTGTCCTGTATGTTTCCTCATCGTATCCCGTGTTGCCCTGAATTTTGTACACATCATCTATCTTTTGAGTCTGAAGTCTCTGCATCGGCGTGTAGCTGTCGCTTGGTCATGTTATATCAAGGAAGGACGGCCGTAATTCACTGACGCACAATGTCGGACGACTAGTAGTTTGGGCCGTACAAGAGAGCCTCGTAAACCTTCCTTGCAGATCTCAAGTGACAGAATCCGATTTTGTCAGCGTAGCGACTCGATGCATTTTTTCGCCGGAAGCAATTTGCTGAGCAGCATATAAAAGGCCGACATGCCTTGGCGTTCAATTTCAGCGTCGCTCGAATTCTGGCTCACACCCAAAACCCCTTTGCGGGGAAATTCTGGCAACACACTAAGAAACGCTACACTTAGACGACTTGCAATTGACCCTGAGGTCGAAGGCCTGCCAAGTGTTCCTGCAATGTTCTTTGCACGGCCCAAGATGCTCTGTTCGTCCAGACTCTTTTCAACGTCACCTAGAGCACAGGCTCTTCGACGAGCTCTGCTTTACATTCCTGGCTCATCAGAAAAGATGCTTTCCAAGTCGCGAACCCTCAAAGTCGATGGGCTCACGTTCGACCTTGAAGACGCTGTCTCAGTGGAACAAAAACCTGCGGCACGCCGTCAGGTCGCAAATCATCTCAAGACACTCGTGAAAGGTACACAGGAACGCATTGTTCGAATCAATTCTAGACATAGCGGATTCGCAGAAGCCGACTTGGCTGCACTCGAGGGCGTTGACTACGATACAATCATGTTGCCAAAGACTCAGTCAGCTGACGATGTTTGCTGGTTGGCAAGTAAATTGAGACCAGGCGTAAGAATCATCTCCCTAATCGAAAGTGGGTTAGCAGTCATGAATATTAAGGAAATAGCTACAGCGCACAAACAGCTCTCTGGTCTTGTATTTGCTGCAGAGGATTTTGCGGCGAGTATGAATATAACAAGATCTGCATCTCTAGCAGAGATGGGCTTCGCTAGGCAAGCTGTTGTGACGGCTGCCCGGGCTTATGGACTTGATTCTATTGATTTAGTCTGCACTTCATACAAGGATCTCGAGGCTCTGGAGAAAGAGTGTCATATGGGAGCTTCTTTCGGCTACTCGGGGAAGCAAGCAATTCATCCTAACCAGGTCGACACGATTCAAAGCGCATTCTCTCCAAATGCCGAGCGTGTCGCCTGGGCCAAAGAGCTACTGAAGAAAGCCAGTGGTGAGAAAAGAGGTGCATTTGAATTTCAGGGTAAGATGATCGATGCGCCGGTCCTTCTCGCAGCAAAAAATCTGCTCGATCTGCACAAAGCCGGTTTGGAACCAGTCCGTGGCTTGTTGTTGGGAGCGCCAGGAGCCGGTAAAGGCACGCAATCAAAAAGAATCGTAGCAAAGTATCCCAATATCTCGATCCTATCCTCAGGCGATCTGCTCCGGGATCATATGAACCGAGGCACAGAATTAGGCCTGAGTGCCCGTGACACTATAGCCCGTGGAGAACTGATCGACGATGCGACAATGTGTGATCTTGTCATCTCCACCATCAAGGAACGCGGATACACCTCGAGATCATTCTTCCTGGACGGCTTCCCGCGGACTGTCGCGCAAGCCAGGTCCCTGGACGCCTTCTTGCAGGACCTGGGAAGTCCGATGAACTTCGTGATCAATCTAGACGTGCCTTACGGTGTCATCCTGGAGCGCGTAGAGAACCGTTGGATACATGCACCTTCCGGCAGGACCTACAACCTGACGTACAACCCTCCCAAGGTTCAGGGCAAGGACGACGTCACGGGCGAAGCACTGAGCAAGAGGGTAGATGACGACGTGGACACTTTCAAGGCCAGACTCGGAGTCTACGACGGGGTGACCACCCCGCTGAAGTCATACTATGCAGAACGGGGCGTGCTCAAGACGTTTGCGGGAGAGACGAGTGACGTGATCTGGCCCCAGATCGATGCGGAACTGGAGAGCAGACAATAACATTAGCTCCCTACTGCAAAAAGGCAAGCAAGGCAGCGAGATAGATCTGTGGTTCGATGCGGCACGTGTACGAGTGATCGGCCAACGCTTAGTCGATCTCCTGACAGATTGATCTCGATCCGATGCACGCTCGGGCCCGCGTGTGGATCGGGAGGCCAGTTCAGTTGCTGCCAATCGCAGGCCGCTCCTGCGCATGTCACCGGGGAAGGGGGAGTTCGCTGATCACAACCAGCGGCCTCCCTTATCTCGAGCATGTGTCTCATACACTTGAAACTCGTGCGAGATCATGTCTCGTGCCCACGTCTCGGGGCCCGCGCCAGCGTGTCGAAAGGGGAGCCAGACAGGCGAAAGAGGGTAGGCTAGCCGTGTGGAGGGGCTTCGCGTTGTGTAGCAGCAGCAGTACCCGTCTGTGCCTGGAGGGGAGCAGTTCGTGTAGCAAGTACGTAGTAGCCACGGCGAGCACACAGCAGCGGCGGGTGGACCTTGAACGTTCCTGGATCCCTGTCTCGGATTGGGTCTTTAGTCGTTAGTGGCGCAGAATAGAACCCGCGAACCAAGTGAGCCAGTTCGCCCGCAGAAGCAGGGCCCACAGAGACACACTCGCTCGCTCGCTCTCTCGCTCCCCCATACCGACCTGCCTCCTGGGCAACAACCCTTGCTGCCGGTCCCGTAATACTGCCTGCCTTTGCCGTGACCATCTCGAGGTCTCTCCGTGTCTTGACGGTCCTGCACAGGCGAGTCTTACCCCGGTCTCTATGAAGTTTGGACAGCAACTCTCGGTGAGTACCATCTGTGGACCAGAGGGAATGGTGGAGGAGATTCGCACAAACCCTTTGGTCCATGACGCGATGATCCTGCTGACGTCTGGAAGCAATCTCTGGTTCGCGAGTTCAAGTACCAGTACCTCGACTATGACGGACTCAAGCGGGAGATCAAGAAGCGCTTGAAGGCCGCCGATGGTCAGTGGACGGAGGACGCAGAGGCTGCCTTCGTGCAGATATTGGAGGGCGAGCTGGACAAGGTCTTCACCTTCCAGAAGGTCAAGAGCACCGAGATCGTTCGCAGGATAGAGACGGTCGACAGGGAGGTGGATCAGACGATCAAGGCCCTGAGCTCGGCGAATCCTCCTCCTGCTGAGGTCTTTGACACCCTCGAGGAGGAGGTCTCAGACGTCATCGCGGACGTGCACGACCTCTCCAAATTCAACCAGCTCAACTATACGGGGTTCACCAAGATCATCAAGAAACACGACAAGCAGACCGGATGGCATCTGCGTCCCATCTTCGCCGCCAGGTTGAGCGCGAAACCATTCTACAAGACGAACTACGACTCCACCGTCGTCAAGGTCTCGAGGATATACGACATGGTCCGCACGAGGGGCAACCCCGCGGCGGGAGACTCGTCCGCCGGCGGCGGTCAGCAGAACTTTGTGCGACAGACGACCAAGTACTGGGTCCACCCGGACAACGTCACAGAGCTCAAGCTCTACATACTGAAGCATCTGCCCGTGCTCGTCTTCAACGCCAGCAAGGATTTCGAGATCGAGGACTCTGCAATCTCCAGTATCTATTACGACAACGACGATCTCGAGCTCTACCTCGGCCGTCTGGAGAAGTCCGAGGGTGCAGAGGCTATGCGTCTCAGATGGTACGGCGGCATGGGCAACAACACGATCTTTGTCGAGCGAAAGACCCACCGCGAGGACTGGACCGGCGAGAAGTCCGTCAAGGCCCGTTTCCCGATCAAGGAGAAGAACGTCAACGCGTTCATGAGGGGAGACTTCACCGTCGATGACCTGTTCGCGAAGGCTCGGCAGGAGGGCAAGAAGAGCATCAAGGAGATTGAGGACCTCGAAAAACTGGCCACGGAGGCTCAGTACACCATCATCACGAAGAAGCTGAAGCCGGTGGTGCGTTCGTTCTACAACAGGACGGCTTTCCAGCTTCCGGGCGATGCCAGGGTCCGGATATCGCTCGATACCGAGCTCTCTCTGGTCCGTGAAGACAACTTCGACAAGAAGATGGTCCGGGCCGGTGACAATTGGAGACGTATGGATATCGGCGTCGACTGGCCCTTCAAACAGATACCGGATTCCGAGAAGGAACTCTTCCCCTATGCCGTGCTTGAGGTCAAGTTGCAGACCGCCATGGGCCAGGAGGCTCCCGTATGGGTTCGCGATCTGGTCTCATCCCATCTGGTAGAGGCCGTGCCCAAATTCTCCAAATTCATTCATGGAGTGGCGAAGCTCGTGCCGGAGAAGGTGAGCGTTGTCCCATACTGGTATCCTCAGATGCACATCGACATCCGGAAACCCGTCACCAAGAACTTTGGAATCGAGCGTCCGATCAATTCGCACTCTGGCACGACGTCCGACGTGAACACAGACAGCCAGTCTCATTCCGACTATGACGGCAATACCATGGACGAGGAGGAAAGACTGGCCTTCCACGACAACGAGATCCGCTCGCGATTATACGGCGCAGAGACTCCCAATGGGGACAACGACGACGAGGATGAATACATGCCATTGCTCTATCGAGGCGCGCTACGAAATCCTGAACAGGACAACATCAATACGAAGATACTCAAAAAATTGAAGACCTTCCAGAAGAGTCTCACTCGAGGCCGCGACACCACGGCGGCCGAGCGTGGCGTCGACAGCACCCGCGTCTCGTACGTCAAAGACTACGTCGCGCCGGCAGGTAAAAGGATCGCCGTACCGGTGAGGATAGAGCCCAAGACGTACTTTGCTCTCGAGCGAACATTCCTCTCCTACATGGAATTTGCCATCCTGATCGGCTCGATCGCAGGGGCCCTCCTGAACTTTGGACACGACTGGGTCACTGTGTCCGCCGCCTGGAGCTTCATGGTCACCGCCATCCTCGTCCTCTTCTACTCCCTCGGCATGTACATCTGGAGGAGTTACAACATCAGGCTAAGACGGGCGGTCCAGTACGATGATCGATTCGGCCCTACGGCAGCATGCCTGATCTTGCTGATCAGCTTCGGTATCAACGGTAAGCTTTTGCCTCACAAGTAAGGAATGCACGTACTGACATTCATTTTTAGCTGGCCTGCATTTCAAGTACAAGTGAACACAAAAACAAAATTCGACAAGAATTAAAAAGGGACGATTCTATTCCTCTGCACTATAAATTCATTGGCATATTCTTTTGAGCTTGACTCTTTTTTTTTTTCTGATTTCGTTACCGTGATTGCAGCATAAGAATACAGAAAACGTTGAAACTCGAAAATCAGTAGAGCTCGACCTGACGAATAACTCATAGAATAATACATACGACATAAAATATATCAACTGTTTGCAGTACGTCAAGTCAAATCGAGTCTCATGAGGGTCTCTGATTACTTGTAACAATCATGCTCTATTGTCTTGCTTTACTTTTTCGACCAGTTTTATTGGAACGTGTCTAATGTATTGATGACTACCGACTCAAAGCATTAAGCATCGAATGACGAGATGAATTCGTACATTCTGAATTGACTGGCAGCGATTCCAAACTTGTAGATGAATCGACTCGCCAGGTAGGACCCGAACAGTGCCCTGAGATAGGCTTCCTCGATTCGTTCTACAAGGACCTCAAAGCCAATCTTCTCCACCAACAAGTTGGGGAACGCCTGGCGCAAAATTCGGTTTCTGAGATCGACCTTGTCGTAGAGGGAACTATATTGTAGTTCGTCCTGAAGGTTGACTATCGCCTTTGACAGAGTGTCCGATAGCAACGACCTGGGTGTACCGCTCTCTTCGTGTTCTCTCCAAATCGCCTCAAACTCCATCTTGGCGTTATTCTTGATGATCTCTTGGATTTCCTTGACATATGCCGTGTAAAACTCTGGTTCCTTGCCATCTCTGACGCACATGTTCTCGATGAATCCAGCGTCGTCGAAGGAAAGTGATGCGAGGACTTCCAGGGAACTACTCGTGACACCGCCCTTGTTTGTGGACGCATCCTTGAAAACAATGCAGCCGGCCTTTTCTAATTCCAATCGAGCGTCTTGAGTGATGAAGAGGTTGGCACCTTCGACGATGTATGCGATTCTCGGTTTCCCCCTCTCGTCAATCAGCTGGTTGACGTTAGAGATATTGATCGCCTCCGGCCTTCCTCCACAAGGCACCATGACATCCGCACTGCGCCCTTCGGAGCCTGCTTTGAAGTTTCTGATGTGTGCCAAGTTTCTGAAGTCTACACCTCGGGATACAGGCTCCCCATCAGGTAATTTTTTGTTGGAATCTTCGACCAAGATTCGATAACCGTCTGATGAGAGCTTAGAGAGATCGAAACTGTCGATGGTACTTCTCGCTTCGGCCAGCTTGAGAAGTTCCGACCTGTCGAGACCATGAGGATCGCAGATTACTCCAGAACCATCAATGATGGCCACGTACTTCTCGTTGCCGAGAAGGATCTCGTTGCTGCCGAGATCGCCGTCTGGGCCTCCTGTCTGGATCTTGGAGATTTGTGGCTCATCGAGTCCGAGCTTCCGATATATTCCCATGACGTACTCTCGCACGGACAGACTGGTCATGCCGTAGGCATCGTGCGGGATACCTCCTAAGGATTTGGATTTTCCGGTGAAGAATGACTTCCACCAAGGAGCGCCCCGGGCTTTCGCATGGTTCGTGGCCCAATCGACCAGGCCAGCAGTATTCTCGTCCGGACCACAAAATAAGGTCTCTTCCTGGCCATACAGATCTACGATTTTGTCCTTGATATTCGGACTCGTGCCCTCGATCAGGAGATCGATCAGAGAATCGATGTACTTGTGGAAGGATGCTTCTCCCTTGGACTGTGAGTCGGCATCCAGGAGGATTACTCCCTTCGCGCCGCCTTCTGGTATGTCCTTGTTCTTCCTTTGCTGGGTGCTCGCCAATGCGTAGTTCTCATCAAACAATGATCTGGCGTTGATCGAGTATGCTTCTTTCGACCGACTGGCGACAATTCTGATGCCTCCACGAGCCACGTTCTTAAATCGCAAGTGGAAGCCTCTGAACTCGCTGCCAACGACCAAGAACATCGCGAAGAGAGGTTGTGGATATTCTTCTTCCGGTAAGAAAGCTGGATTGAAGCGGAAAGACAAGGCAGCCTTCGTTGGCTGGTAGAAATTTGTCTTAAGGACATGCTCGTTGAAAGTTGCGAAACCCATCAGAATATTGAGCTGATGCTCGTTGCCAGTATTTCTCTCTATGTAAGTCTTCATCTCTCCAAAGGACATCTTGTCGAGTTTTTGTAGATTTTGGAACGACTTCATCGACTTTGGTATCGTTCGTTCGGGATCTAGAGAGGCGTCAGAGGAATGTGGTGGAGTACTGGACCCTGTGCTAGCTGGAGTGATTCGATGGACCAAGGCGAATTGTAGATACAAGGTCTTGACAATCTCGGGGTGATCTCTGATGACCTATAAATGTCAGCATCTACCGCTATAAGGACAGTTCTGGATTACCTTGAAAATATCGCTTCGCGTGTAAGTTTCTCCTCGCAATCGGCGCTTGAGTTTTGACAGGAGTTGTTGGTGAACACTATTTGTCGGATCAAGCTGTTGTCGGAGCGACGTGTACTCCGAGCCCAAGCGATTCAGGAAGTGCGTGATGAAGATGGATACACAGTGTGCATATATACTCTGCTGCAACGACAGTGTTCCATCGACAAAGTGTTGATGGAACAGATTCTTGGGGATGCAGAAGAGCAGGGAGGCTTCTCGTAGGAGCTGGTAGACCGCGTCGCGCATCTCCATCCTGGGCTTGGGTCCAGGCGACAGATACAAGGACATGACAGCGATACCATTCGAAAATTGCTCAACGTACTTCCGTGTGGAGGTCCTGTAATGCATCAGTCAAGGCTCGCGAAGGGTTGGGTGTTCCTACATTCCATAGTAATGATACAGATCGGTCACTGCACTGAAAAAGTTCTCTCCACTGCCACGTCTCATACCGATGACGATGCGCCAGTTCGTCGTACCTTCAATCTCGTAGCGATCGATCACGGGCCCGGTCCTTGACAGAACGGCGCGAATCATGTTCTCGTATATCGCTCGCGTGTTCTTGGTGGCCTTCTCCAGGAAAGTCTTGTCAGAGACTAGATCCAGCCTGGTGTATTCCTCTTCGGTAGGATCATCTTTGACGAAGTTGCACTGATTGACAAAGTAGCTTCGCAGTTCCTGGCCTTCTTTGCCCACGCCGGACATGCTCGATCGGAACGTCTCCAAGCGGAAGATCTTCTGTCCATCGTGCTTATAATTCAGATACTTCTCCTCAAGTCTCGCCTCGTACAGGGGACCCTGGGTGTCTGTGACACCGGGGTACGAAGTGTCGATGTAGACAGCATGGTCCTCGGCCTCCTGCCGTAACTGGACATGCAGATTACCGTCCGTGCCGGCGAGCGAGTTACATTTAGCACCGTAGAGCGAGAGAATATGACCCGCGATCGTCTCGACGCTCTCTTCGGAGAAGTAGAAATCGTCTATGCCAAGCTTTTCGTAGAAGAAGTCGACTTCCTCCTGTACCTTCCCAGAGGGAATCATCTGTTGTTTGGACAATGCCTTGACCACCAGGGACCTCTGAGACAGCTTCCCAGCGAACTTGACAGGGTTGTATCCTATGCTGGCGCTCCTGGTGAGCCGATGGTCTGCGGGCGTCTCTGGCGTCTCAGAGCCTGATGCCAGCAGAGGTGAATCGGGAAGCACCCTCTTCTTGAGGTCGTTAAGTGCCTCCATCGTACGAAAGCTTCAGTCGTCAGTCGTTGTTCGCGCAAGGGAGAGTCAGGAAGAGCCTGCCCTTTAAGAGAAGCACAGCCGGGCTGCGGAGAGTAGAGAGGGATCGCAATACTTGGGCACCATTTGCCTGTCCGCCTGTCCGCCCGCCCGCTGTGGCTGCTTGCGCCGCAGATTATGCTGATCAGGTGTGGGTCGCCAACGCCGCTTCCATTTTGGGAAGCTCGGCCCCGTTAGACGTGCTGGTGGACTGGCTTGCGCAATTCCTTTGTACATGTGCCTACTTTTGTTTGGGTCACGGACCTCGTAGCTATAGGAGTACACGAAAGTCTGCGAAACACGTGGTACGACTGTAGATTGATCTGGTAGATTCGGCTCATATATTGAATTGCGCGATCACAAGGACAATTTCCGTGTAGCCACTTCGGAGGAGTTGCCTGGCACATCCCCCCCCCCCCCCCGACCTGCATTCCGGGGTCGTGTCACGCAGAGCCTCGAGACAGGTCATGGGACTTTACCTCCGTCCCCGCCATATCTCCTCAATTCCCCTGCACCGACTCGGGATCATGCTGTCTTTGCCCGTGGGTTGCTCCGATTTGATGCTCTCCTCGCTCTTACCGCCGAGCCTGATCACAAAGGCATGTTGGCGTTTGTACTGGTCAACAAAGATGAGCTGTCGTTCACCATAGAACATCTTGTAGACGATGTCTGACGGGATCGCGTCCCCGATACCATCATGATCAATCTTCCTGATGGCGTTGGTGATGCTCGACCACAAGTAGATGTGACAATAATTATCATATGTCATGATAGACCCGCCGGGCAAGAATGTACAACTGACTATAGTCGTCACGCCCGCGAATCGGTTCCGTTCGAGCATGTAGACTCGCAGTTTTCCGGCTGCGTCGATAGCATAGTTTAGCAGCTCCATTGAGCCCCTGCCCTTATAGTGACCACAGACCAAGATCCGACCACAGTCGCCTACGGAATCGAATGCCATACAACTTATGACGTGAGAGGATAGTGGTATTGCTGTAGGTGCCAAGGACTTGTCTGTCAGGTCGAAGAGCAAGAGAGCCGGAAATCTACCACACACGACGATGTGATTGTCTCCAATGAAAGAAGCACACAGGGGCCAATCTGGAAGATCCGTGATAAGCAAAGGGTCCTGGTATTCTCTCAGCACCAGAAGACGATGTCGGTCGGATGAAGATTCGTGATAGATATGTGCAATCATATCAGTCGATCGGCAAGCAAGAATAAGGAGATCATCGTTTCTAGAATAGAGCTGCTCAGTCGCCCAAGGTATGTGATCAGGAGCTAACTCCGCCAAAGCTCTCGAACCGTATGCCCTGTGAAGCGGGAAGAATGTTAGTGCCTCGAAAAGCTTCTCATCCTTTGGCGCCAGATCGCTTTGTACATCAACCGTGAGACGCCCTCGACGCCAAGCGAAT
The DNA here is from genome assembly GCA_008802775.1 of Taphrina betulina. Classification (NCBI taxonomy): domain Eukaryota; kingdom Fungi; phylum Ascomycota; class Taphrinomycetes; order Taphrinales; family Taphrinaceae; genus Taphrina; species Taphrina betulina. The sequence goes on from VWSI01000019.1 coordinate 168,517, forward strand.
TCTTCGATGTAGTTCCGACGGGCGTCGAAGGGGAGAGAGGTAGTGAGCAGTCGATACCAAAGCCGAGGCTGTGAGGATATCTCCCGCAACCTCCTCGAGGTCTCGAACAGGGTTACAAGCTCTCTGTAATCAAGGTACTGAGCCACGTGAGACAACAGCTCGTCAGGCAGGTCACTCAGATGTGACATAGTCTGCCGAATGCGATGGATCTTGGATTAGGGGGGACCTTCTACAGATCTTGATAAATATATATGATGAGTTAGGGACAGGACGCAGTCTCCTGCGGGCAACGTAGGATAGTCTCAAAGCTAGCGCTGACGAGCTGGCGTTTGCTACAGCACGGAGCCACTCAATGAGCCACGCCGTACGTCATGATTACCCGAACTACGATGCAACTTTGTAAAGGCACAGGATCAGAGATTCATCGCAGCGAGTGTCTCAGGTCAGGCCGTAGTAGTGGGATGCTGCCAAAGACGATCAAATTGATCGCTTCTACCGTGTGGAGACTCGAGCGCCGCCTTTCATGACATCCGCATTATCCATCCCCTCGATCGATAACGTATCCGACAATACGGTCGCCCCGGACAAACATTTCGATTCAAGTCCCGTAGTGGTAGTTTCGCTACGAGCTTGCCTACTGGACCTCGGCGCATGGTGTCGGCCTGATAGCTACAACTGCCGGACTGTCAGACAGGCCGCACAGATGCTAGCCTATCTGAGGTACCTACTGAACGACTATGTGTACCAGGATGTCGACTCACTTCCCTCCCATGAGTTCTATCAGCTTCTCACGTCAGAATACCTCGAAACGTTTCATGATGCGTTCTCCATGACGATCGAGATGGGAGGCACGAGCGACTCAGATATCGGTTCTTATTTTCGTGCGAACACCGAGAAGCAAGTCGAACCTTCTGAGATTGAGGATATACCCCTGTCGCCAGCCATCGAGAGCGGGACAGTTCTTGAGTGTGCGGAGCCTGTACCTGCCTCGCCAGATACAGGCTCCAACGAGCAGGAAGGAAGGCAGCAAGACGAAGCGGAGCCTGGACCTTCTGGCGGCATAACATCTACCAGTATCCTTGGAAGGCCGATACGCTGCGATAGCCCGACACGGTCAGACGAAGGCTACGGCAGCTATAACGGCGAATCATTTGACGAGCGTAGTCACGATCACGGCAATGAAGAGACTGTCGAGGAAATTGCAGCGCTTGGTATCATTGAAGAAGGAGACGAATTGCCAGATTATGGTGTAGCATTAGAGCCTGTAACAGTAACCTCCATTTCACCAGAAAAGCCTGCGAAGTCGAGACGAATCTCACAAGACTCTCCTGACCTGGAGGAATTATCTTCTGGAGTATCGCCCACGAAGCAGAGACTGGCAGATCTATCAGGACCCGCGCCGAGGGCTTCTCGCTCCACATCTGCCAAAGCCGGCATGAGCGACAATGCGCGCAACATCATAGCAATGGGCTACACCCTGTCTCTGATCGGGGAAAAATTTGAGGGAGCAAGAAGCGTGGAAGGGTCCGTCAGATCAGTGATACTCAAAGCAGGCCAGGCCATCGAGAAAAGCCAGGCTGGATCTGTGCATGGCAAGAGTAGGTATGGCGGCAGCCGCTACGGAGGGAGCAAGTTTGGAGGCAGTAAGAGGTCTGTGGCCAGGAGTGTCGTCCTTGAGGAGACGCTTCCCTCGTGGGGCTTCTAAAGAAGGTGTAAAAATCAATTGTGGCAATAGTTTTGGCGTCTGTAGCTTATGGTCTGGTAGTAGTCATTCATGATTCAATAGTTCAGTCTCAACCAGCAAGGACGCGCTGTGCCATCCGCTGACACGGTGACCTGGTGAGGGAGACTGAGGCGACGCGGCGGTCGTAGAAGATGAAATTCGCTGATCTGGGGAAAACCAATTTTGTGCTCACGAAATCGATTGCGACGACCGCCCTTGGAGGACCACGAAGCCTGCTCGCTCACTTGACCGGTTGTTCTTGAATCCTACCACGACAGGTACTCGGCATGAATTCTCCTCAAGGCCGTGCAGCCTTCAAGCAGTTTCAGAATGCCATGTCCAAGGTGCAGACCGCTGGTGGAGGCACCGGCGGTAGTCCAAAGGGAGCCTTTGCAGGTCTTGGTGGACTTCTATTGCTCGGCGGCGGTGCGCTCGTCGTGAACAGTGAGTACATGGATCGTCTGTCTTCTGCCTGCCCGTCAGCTGACGGATTTTAGATGCAATCTTCAACGTAGATGGTGGACACCGAGCGATTAAATATACACGACTCGGAGGAGTCAAGACAGACATCTTCAACGAAGGAACGCATCTGCTTCTGCCTTGGTTCGAGACGGCGATTGATTACGACGTGCGAGCAAAGCCTAGAAATGTCGCCTCCCTGACTGGAACGAAAGGTGGGTCGTCCTTACGTATGCTAGACGTGTCACTGATGTCGAAGATTTACAAATGGTCAACATTACGTGCAGAGTGCTGTCTCGTCCTAACGTGGCCGAACTTCCTACGATCTACAGGACTTTAGGCGAGGACTATGACGAGAGAATCTTGCCTTCCATCGTTAATGAAGTACTCAAGGCTGTGGTGGCACAATTCAATGCCTCGCAATTGATTACTCAACGAGAGAAAGTAGCGCGTCTGGTCAGGGAGAACCTGGCTCGCCGAGCCGCTCGCTTCAACATTCTGCTGGATGATGTCTCTCTCACCCACGTTCAATTCAGCCCGGAATTCACCGCTGCGGTCGAGAGCAAGCAGGTAGCACAGCAAGAAGCACAAAGAGCGGCGTTTATTGTGGACAGGGCGCGACAGGAGAAACAAGGAAAGATCGTGACTGCCCAGGGAGAGGCCAGAAGTGCAGAATTGATCGGAGACGCTCTGAAGAACAAGCCTCAGTATGTCGAGCTCAAAAAGTTGGAAGTTGCGAGGGAGATTGCTCACCTCATGGCTGGCGGTACCAACAAGATCCTGCTTGATTCCGACACACTCTTGTTGAACGTCAACAGCCAGGAGAATTACGATCTGAGAAACAAGACAAAGTCACCATCGAAATTATTTTGAGTCAAACGAATGATACGGACGAGAGACCTTCCACTTTACGAAAATGATGTATGAAATCTTTCATAGCAACTCTCCCATCCTGGCAAAATTGCTCTTGTTCTCACGTCATGAAATTTGATTATTTTGGTTCTTCATCTCCATCTCGCTAAGCTGAAGCCACAACCTGACTTGTGCTTGCCAAAATCGCCACCAAGAACTACTCGTATACTTTGTCAAAGTGGAAGTGAGCTTGATGTTTCTATCACATCAGTTTGATTCCTCAAGTCTTTGGTTATGAAGTGCAAGTGACATTTGACAATTGACAGTTGACAATTGCCAACTTCAAAAAACAAATTCACGTCTGTTTTCTCATCACCATCTCATCGTTAGGTTTCCGCAGAATGAGGTCTTTATGGTTTGATCTTCCACCAGAGATATGGACGCAAATCACACTTTACATTCTGAAGGGAACGTCAGGCCAAGTTGCCGCTTATGCAGACTCACACCCGGTTTTCCACCACCAAGTGATTGATCTACTGCTCTCACCAATCTCTGGAGCTAATCCCGTCACGCGCGTGGTGTGTAAGCACGGAGGGGTCTACGTCGAGCACGCCCAGCAGTTTCACCGCCACTCGCTGTCTATCCCATCCGACTTTTCAGATCGAGTCATTATCCCACGCCCAGAGGTGAGACTTGTCGTCAAACAAAAACAACTCGTTCTCAGTCTCGAGAAACTCCAGCCTGGACTCTTGATCAAGACTTGCTCGGAGGCCGGCGTGGTATTAGATTCACGGCTTGAAGTGGAACAAACGACGACGATATTATTACCACGGTACCAACAATTCTCCCCAAACTTGATTCTATCTCTAAAGAGAAATCCACTGAGTGCACCACCATCAAATCAAGTAGATGATCGGTCTCGTGATGGCATCACATTGGCGGAATTCAGAATTGCTTGTGCCACTTTATTGGGCCCCCTGACGAATTTGAGATTTAATTATTTGCACGTCAATGGACAATTGTGTCTGACTGCTTGGTAGTGACACACACACACACACACGCCGCGGCTTTCGAGTGGAGATATTTTTCGTATATATAATCAATCAAAATTTCCCCGGTGTGTATGGTTCCACGGGTGGGGCCGGCTTGATCCATCCTTTTCAAATCACTCTTCGCGACAAGTTTAGTGCATCATGCCACAGATAAAAGCATGTCTGTTCGATATGGACGGCCTATTGATCGATTCTGAGCGGGTGTATACGGAAACGACGCTCTTGTTGCTGCAGAATCACGATAAACCAGCCTCGTTCCCAATGTCAATCAAGTCGCGCATGATGGGTCGTCCCGGCCCACAAGCAGCAGAAATCTTTCTCGCGTGGTCGGGAATACCCATCTCGGTAGAGACGTATCAAGCTGAACAGAGAGCCTTACAGTTGTCTCGATTCCCGCATGTGAAGACGATGCCCGGTGCAGCTGCCCTACTGAAAAGTCTCGACCGTGAGCGAGTCCCAATCGCCTTGGCCACGAGCTCCACGACGTCGAATTTTGCGCTCAAGTCGAGCAATCTGAAAGACTTTTTCAGCGTTTTTGGAAATGCCGTCATCTGTGGAGACGATCCGCGGATCGTGGGCCGCGGAAAACCAATGCCCGATATCTTCTTACACTCTCTCGCCCACATCAACCAAATGGAAAGGGAAGCCGGAAGGGAGGAAATCAAGCCTGAAGAGTGCTTGGTGCTCGAAGACGGAGTTCCCGGCGTACAAGCTGGATTGAGCGCCGGTATGCAAGTTTTGTGGGTACCGGACCAGGAAATCTTGGCATTGCACGAAGGACAAATCGAGGATATCCTTGGAGAGCGTGGAACTATGGTGAAAAGTCTGGAAGAATTCCCGTGGGAGATTTACGGTCTGAAGCAGTAAAGCACATATAAAACTTAACTAATACCATCTACCAAGATCAGCATCCCTTCCTATCAACGACAAGGGAATTCCAAATTGAGTCAACATCATCTCCATCGTATAACAATCCTCATCAACGTCCATAGCCGCCTTCTCTTCAGACGTCAATACGAATTCTTCCTCATCTTGCCTACTGCTGTTTCTTCGTGTTTCATCTGGGAAATCGGCCCACTGCTTGGGCTGCTGCAATCGATTCCATTCTCGAAGTCCGCCACATTGTTCGACCTTGATCGCTACACGCACAAACACTTGATCGCAAGCTTCTTGCGCAACAGATCGCCACTTCGAGGTCAGAGCTTCCAATTTTGGATCTTCGTTTCGCGTTTCGACCTGCAAGGCAGATTCCATCGTGTTGATGTCTTCGTTGAGTTTCCGCAGATGCAGCTGGAGTGACATTTCCTTATCGATCACCGAGCGTTCCTTGATAAGTCTCGATCCCGATGAGCATGATGGGAATCCGCCATAATGCTTTTGGTGGCTGCTTGAATTTGATACATCATCGGAGATCTGTGCGGGACTCTGATGCAAAGTTGATGGAGGCGCATCTGTGGCCAGAGTCAGCCATTCTAAGGCTAATTTGGGATCGCGCTCAATATCTATTCTTCTTCCTGCCGCTGTCTGCCACACGCTGAACACTTGCTCAGAAGTTTCTCGCTGGTGAACAGACATCGTGTCTACCCTAGCCTCTGACACTTCGTGTACAACAGATTTTGATGTGACCAAAGGGGGCTTGAAGGAACCTTTAGGACGTATGGTGTTCGGAGTTGAGGGATGAGCTGTTACGGAAGGCGTGCTCAAGCTCGAGCACACATCGCTGGCAATCTTATTTGCGGGCACCGGGAGCACGGGATACTTAGCTGTCGGGCTGGAAAAGGAGGACCTGGGTCCTCTCTTTGAACATCGCGAGAGATTATTATCGCTGATGTCGATTTGCGTGCCTGACAGATCAGGATGAATCGTGTCTGCTTCTTCGGACGAAGTGGCGGATGACATAGCGAATGAGCTTGATGATCTCAAGAACTTCGTCCTTGGCTTGTAAGATCTGCCACAGTTTTGAAATTCAGCTTTGCGCTTCAGAAATGGGTGATCATCTCCAGCGATGTGACTTTCAGCTACAGAAGAGCCATTCTCGGAGACGCTAGCTGAAGCTTCGGGGTCTAGGCACGAAGCACGTCGCTGAGGACTAGATGGACCGAGCCAGGGATGTTTTTCTAGCTGTCGAGTGGTCACCGTACTCTCTGACATCTCTGCTACAAGCTGACGATTGAACATTCTTGCAGTAAGTATATGCTTTCTAAAGGGCCTTCTTAAAATCTTGACGGGGTCAGAGTCTAGACGATGTGAAAATTGCCTCGTTGCAACAGTCTGGTCACACTGTGAAGTTTGCTGCTTGATAATCTGATCATTGTAGAGAGGTTTCAATCCCTTGAAGTCGTGATTCACTCTACTCCTTTTTGGCTGCCTCAAGGTAGGATCTTGAGAGGTATCGTGACTTTTGCGTCGAGAAACAATTCGATTATGTTCGTGTCGCGTGGGTGGTATGTAAAATGCACACACAGGACCATTTTTAACGTGCAGCATCGGGTATTTCGAGCTCTGTGAAAGAAGGAAGTCTTTTCTGTCTTTATCCAGCACAAGCTGAGAATTTTTCTTCTTTGTGTAGCTTTCCTCAGGAGCATCATTGAGCCGGCAAGGGTTGACCACTGGAAGTGGCTCTGAAATACCAACATACGCACCTGTCGGTTTGCTGGATGGTTCTGCTTTTTTAGATAGATTGCTTTGGACAGATCTATTATGTTGCTGACAGCGCGGCTTCTTATGATAAGACGCTGCCGGTGCAGCAAAACAGTCCTCCATTGATGGTGGAATCCGATTGCGTAGTCCGAATTGTGCGGACTCTGAGGCAATGTTAGCCAGTATGGATGGACCACTAGCCCGATAGAGCGCGAGAGGCGGTTGGATGCAAAAACACTCATTTGCACACATTACAATCTGTTCGCCCGTATACGAAGTGGAAGCAGGATCCTTCATGACCTCATTTCTTTTGGCCATCGAGGTTATACTTTGGCAGTGGACATGAGCATATGATTGAGTAGTGCTTCTACCCTTCCATAATTCCGAACGAATGCTTAGGCTATCGAAGTCCTTTGGTATGGTCATAAAGGGCCGAGTCATACAGGATTGACGGTCTTCTTTAGCCTCCAAACTTCTAATGAGACTCAAGTTTGGCGACGCTGAGCAGACGATGTACACTGTGCTCGCCAAAGCGCTACTCATGGTGGATGGTGCGGATATTGGCAAATGCAGACTATTTGGATACCCGATGGTCGTAGTGCAACCGCCTATCATCTTTCGAAAGTCGTAGCTTGGGCTTTTCTCCAGGAGATGATGACCGCGTGTCTCGAATACTGATCTTCGAGAAATCTTTGAAGCATTTCCAAAGTCGAATAGGACTTGTAAGCTTTCGTTTATTAAATACACGAAACGTAAATTCGTTAGTCTCGCAAATTCTTGAAGAAACTTGTAAAGAGAGATCGCATCCATGCTGTTATTAAGCGGCATTTGGCCGTCTGAGATAAGCATGACCCACACGAGAAGCACTTGTCTAGGTGGAGGCTCCAGTGAAAGTTTCTCTGTGGATATATTGTGAGTCTCATTGCGAAGCAGATTCTGAAGGGAGAACACTACTACAGCTCTTGTAGGAAGAAAGAACACAATCTGCGTATGTGCCTCATCTGATTTTGACGAGGCAGAGCTGAGGGTTCGTCGATGACCCTCTAGTTGCATTGTTTCTCGACTCATTCTTGATGGTCTGTCTTGCAAGTACACGAAAGATTTACCACCACACAGCTACTGCCAGTGGAGCACAGATAGAAGCAACTCATCAGAAATTCTGCCTCCTGCTCTATTTGTTGGAGTAAAGCAGCTGATCAGCAGGAACGAGATTCTGGACCACATGTGCAGTGATAGTGTTTTCATATGACTCTTGCTCCGACAGGACGACATCGGGGCATCGAAGCACTATGCATGATGATCTCGAGAGCAGCAGACGTCACATGAAGAATAGCAACTGTATGCTTATGATTCGATCATACTCACAGTCAACTACATGCAACGTTAACTCGGAAATGATCACAATAGAGCAGACATAGGAGGAGCTCACGTGTATAGTCCCGACCGGCTTCGGCGCTCAACTGCATGAAGCGATTGACTGACCTCCAACCTGCGCTCGTTCTAAAAGAGACAAGTACTTTCGCAATGGCTTTCGCTTGGAGAAACGTTTTCACGTATACAACAGACGCTCTTGCGTGCGTACGACGAGATGGCTGACCATGCAATAGCTACAACAAGTATGCCTCTATCTGCGCTACGACGATTCGAAAGTCCTTGAAAGAGCAGGCACGACTGGCCGCCGAGAAACGAGGAGAGATGGAGATCCGAGTCGCTAAGTGGGATAATGGTGAGACGTTTCTCTCGAAAGATGACATTGCGATATTGACCTTTGTTAGGCAAACAGGGCTCTTACCAGAATGTTTCTACTGCAATCGAAAAGTAAATTGTGACCCTCGCTACCAAGGCGAGCATCATTTAGTCTCTGCAAAGTAATACATCCAAAAATCACTTTCCTCACGACCACAGGCCAATTGACCATTTTGTCTGAAAGCAGAATCGACCAAGTCTGAGTACTATCCCGATATGAAATTTGCACTACAGACGACGCGAGATACGTGGATTGCTTGTCTTACCCTCTCCGAATGACGGGTTTGATCTATAGCAACTCCATCATGAACGTTATAAGTCGAAGATTGACCGTAGCCCTTCGAAAGCCTTGCGCACCAAACAATGTGTGTACTTGACAGATACGGGGTTCACATAGCCGTCTCTTGTGTCGAGCTGTCACACTTCCATGGTGATAGTTTAGATTTCCGTGTTTGCGCCATTATACTCATATGTATTGCGGCACGGTATCTTAAATGCCATGGTTTCCTCAGTCGATATGATTTTTACACATTCCTGAACACACTTCCACCGTCGTTCTTCTCAGTCAAACAGGAATAGACAGCGGACCGTCTTGCACTATACGAGTAATATATCTTGACAAGCCACTATAGCTAGGGCAGCGCTAGTGCGTTGCGGCTCGGGTAAATTTCGATCGCGATCTGGGAGGATTACTCCACAACGAATCGCGAAAGCAATCAACGCACTCGTCATCGCTCCTGTTGCCTAGTCTGCTTCTCGGCAGTCTTTTCGTTGCTACTGGACCCTCAGCGCTACAGCATGTTGATTAAATGATGCGCTTTCTCGGCATTGGTTCGGATCTCCTTAGTAGTTTTCCATTCCCCGTGCCGCGTAGTGTACAACGGCGACTTGTCAACTATGCGCTTCGCAAAGTCCTAGGACCTTTGGTGCGCAGAGACCTCTCTGCTGAGGATATAGATTTGCAGCTGCGTGATGGGCGCTTGACGTTCTCTAATCTGGATCTGAACGTAGAGGTGTGAAGCTATGAAGATGCTTACGCGCATACACTGACCAGTGGTAGACAATCAACGATTCCATTGCTAGCTATGGGCTCTGCGTGGCACAAGGAAGCATTGAATCGCTCGAGATAGCTGTGCCTTGGTCTGAACTCCTTTCTGGCAGGGTGTCTGTACTCATCAGTGGACTCAAATTTACGGTGGATCCGTTGAAAGCATCAGCGCAGAGAAGGAGTGTCGACAAAGATCAAGACCATTTGTCAGCGAGTCTGGTACACATCGCTGAGAGTTTTGTGGAGGACGATCTTCCAGAACAGACCGGTGTTGGCTCAGATGATGTTCCTTCCTCTGCAATTCTGCAACGCTTGCTTGAAACAATCTTGATGAATTTGAAAGTTGAGATATCAAGACTCGAAGTTGTGCTCACAGGACCAGAATCGGCATCATCTACCTCTCTGACAGTTGAGCGCATGAAATATGGACCCGTTCCAAGTACTTCGAACAAGATGCTGGAAGCGTCCAGGTTGGAGGTCAAATTACTGCGAACCGGTCTGGACGAGAGTCGCCGGATAAACAACACGCGGCATACTTCAGAGTCAACATCTTCTAGATCAACCAGCTCTTCCTCCTTCGATGATGCGGAGCTGATGCAATCGACGATTTTCGGCCGTCAGGAAGGCCGTTCGCTCTACATGAGTGCGATATCCTCCCCATCGATGTATCATTCTGCGATCGCCGAAGAGAGCGATGAGGTTTATCAGGAAGACGAGGAAAGTTCGAGCGATACTGACAGTCTATTGGCCTCTTGCACCAATGGATTTACAGTGTTACTAACACAGGCTGAAGAAGGCGCTTTACTTGTCGACATCAGCTGTCAGGACATTGAGATTCTAGCCGGTCGGTCTCAAATTCGACATCTTTGTGGTCTAGTATCCTTGTATAGTCTGTCGAAAACAGAACCAAAGGAAGCTGTCAGCTCTCCCCGGCGTCCGCGGGTCAACTTTAGACTGTCAAGACTACAGTGTGACCTTGATCTGAATAGGGACAACGACTTGAATGTAAAATTACAGCCCATCGCTGAGCTTCCATCCTTCTCAATCTCTATGAAAAGTCTCAGCCTCTTGTTAGACTCAGAGGAAATATCCTGTAAAGTCCGTGAAGCTGACTTCCAACTTGGCAATAGCTCGCTGCTACATGACACGGAGCCTAAGGAGAACTTTTTAGAGCTTCATTGGAAATCAAGTAGCTCCGCAGAGGTAACATTGCGCCCGTTAGCTCTTCGAGCAGACCTTGCTACCTTGCTGCTTCACTGGAACTCAGCTTTAGAGCTTGTCCAGGTCATTACCAAAGAATCATCAAGAGACTGTTATGCTCATCACGGTTCTAACATCAGCCGAGACTTTTTTGGCCAAATATGCTGCTCGTCGTTAAGAATGGAATGTATGGTTGGGATTCACCCAACAGTCATCTCCCTGGGTGGGGTTGTGGTGTCTTTGACTACATCAATAACGAAAAGCTGTCTGCTGTTCGAGTTTGGGTCCATATTATGTTCTATTTGCGATAGCACAGTTCTGCACGACGATAACGAGGCGTCGCACATTCTTGATCTCACCATGATATCAGAGAGACCTGTTCAACGCACTCTTGAATTTATCAATTACGAAGAACTCTTCGAGAATTCTGAACGTGATCACAAGAGCGCTTCGTCAACCTTGCAGGCTTTGAAGCAGAGGGCGAAAGAGGCTGCGTCCAAGATGTTTCGCGCATCAATTGGTTCTCTATTTATTCGTTTAGACGAACGGAAACTCATACTGCTCGGCCAGATCGCTGAAACCGTACAAAGATTGTGCATGCCAACCTCGATGGCAGTAGGTCCAGATCACTTCTCAACGGACAAATCGATAAATGTAGTCATGTATCTGGCGGAAGTGGAGGCCTGTCGCGTTGTGATGGATGCTGGCGAGCATACCTTCGAGCTTCGTGCGACTGGCTGTACGTCCTTCGCGGTCACGAACTTGAAGAATATCGATGCAGCTTGTGTCGATGTCCGGCACCTGTCGATAATTGCTGTCGATAAGCAAGATGTCTCGACCAAAATTCTCAGCGGAGGCATTCACTTGAATGAGACTCCTCCAAGTCGGACACTGCCGCCTATGGTTTCTGTCCGTGGTCGTCGGAATCGATCTGGCCTGCTCTCCGGCACTTACATGTGCAGACTTGGTCTGACAGACACTCACTTCGAATATTTTGTGGAGATGTGCTGGATAGACACTCTCAGATCGTTCTTTACCTCTTCCAGTATGAGTGCACCTCGTCAGACAAGTACAGGGACGTCTTCGCCCTCGCAGCCTCGTCTCTCTTTGGCTATCGACCTCGTCAATGTCAGCATAGGTTTGAATCCATATACATCCGCGGCCAAAGGTCTGCTATACTTCCGCAACTCTGCCATCAGGACCGATTCAATCCAAAGGCTACCAACCAAGTCAGTCAAATTACATGCTGGTGTAATAGACGTATTTTTGATCGACGACATAGAAGGAGGTCAGAATGATCTGAGCAATAGTAAGCGCGTTCAAAAAGATCCGGTCGCTTCCGCCCTCATCAAGCTTGGATTTGTCCAAGTTGCTGGTGTAGAGACGGTCGAAATCGGCATCAATGTTGAGCAGCCAGTGGATGCTGACATCTGCTACACTGTCGATATTTCTGGCGCAATACTCACTTTAACCACTTGTCCCGATTCTACCGCAACGCTGATCGCGTTGGTCAATTCACTTCGATTGCCGATCATATTAAGCGACGAATTGAAGTACAAACTAGGATTGACATCTGAAGGAGAAATCCCAATCGATGTCCTAGGTAATATCGAAGAAGACGCATTCAGGAATATCCAGAACGCTCTCGGAGTATCAGCCACGAAGTCTTTGTCCAAGTCAGCGGCAAAATCGAAAACACTAGAGTCTGAGCTATTAGGTGATCTCGGGCAGGTCTCTCATAACAAGGATGATTTGACAAAGGTCTCATTCCCAAGAGAAACCAATGAAACAGTTCTAGTCGTGGATGAAGAAGAAGATGAAGATATGCTCGCTCTGGTAGATGAGCATTTTCTATCTACCTCTGTCCTAGAGTTCAGACAAAAACGGTCCACAGAGAGCACTAGACCGTCACAATCATTCATTAGAATCGAATCAAGGAATTGTTTTGCAGTCTGGAATCTGCATGACGGCTATGACTGGGACAAGACACGACAGGAAATTGTCCGAGCGGTCGATACGGCAGTCGCTAAAGCTCATAAAGCTCGTAAACAAGAATGGTCAAGGACAGCAACAGATGAACAGGACGAGGAAGATGACAACTCATCTTCTACAGACTCGAATGAGATTGGTGATTTGCTCTTCAATTCGATCTACATTTCCTTGCCTAGCGGTGCTAGATCCGAAGACGTTACAAAGTCTATCAATCTAGAGCTTGCACAAGCTCGCTTGAGTGACACTAATAGCCAAACAACAGCCACGATCAGACCCAGAACTGTCGATAGTACTGGAGATCATGAGCATAGTCTACGTTTGGGTCGTTCCAAAGTACACAAAGTACGCATCGAGCTGAGTGGAATTTGTGCCGCTTTTGAAGTCCTCTCTGCAGGGGAGGGCGAAGTGCTTAACCATCTCGACTTGACTGTGAGAGATCTTGAAGTCATTGACAATGTATCGACATCGACATGGAGAAAATTTATGACATACCATCGAGGTGCTGGGCCACGAGAGAAGGGATCGAATATGGCAGATGTTTCCGTGTCAACCATTAAGCCAGTTGCAGGTCTAGCCGCAGCAGAGCTCGTTATCAAGGCGGCCATAGCGCCATTGCGACTCCATGTCGATCAAGACACTTTAGAATTCTTGACAAGATTCTTCGAATTTAGAGACATTGACTCGTTACCGCCGGCGGTCCCAGCTGACGAGATATTCATCCAGCGATTCGAGCTGCAAGCAATCGCCGTCCAAATTGACTACAAGCCTAAAAGAGTCGATTACAAAGGCTTGCGTAGTGGCCGTACAACAGAATTCAAGAATTTCTTTATTCTTGAGGATAGCAACATGGTACTGAAACACGTTATCCTGTATGGAGTATGTGGCTTCGCCCGTGTCTTCCAGTATCTGAACGATATCTGGCTAGCCCATATCAAATCAAGTCAGCTGGGAAGCGTCTTGGCTGGAGTTTCGCCTCTTCGGTCCATTGCTAGTTTTGGAGGCGGCCTAAAGAATCTTGTTACTATACCTATCGCTGAATATCAGAAAGATGGCCGATTTGTGCCCGGATTGAGGAAAGGACTGAGCGCGTTTGCTCGGTCGACCGGTTCTGAGGCTGTTCGACTTGGAGCTAAGCTAGCAATTGGCACTCAAGGTTTTCTAGAATCTGCAGAGTCCTTGATGCACCAGAATGGCGAGACGAGTCGTCATACAGACACGGCTCATGCTGTCAGTCTATATGCAAATCAGCCAAGGGACTTGAGACAAGGAGTTTCTCAGGCTATTAGCGGCATGACTCGGAACGTTGTGACTGCGAGAGATGTGATAAGTACACTACCTCGAGATTTGGAGGGAGAACAGGACACTCGTGGAGCTGTATTGCTTGCTGCGAGGTCTGTGCCGATTGCTGTCATCCGACCGCTAATTGGGACTACTGAGATGATATCCAAAACCTTGCTGGGACTTCGAAACACGATGCATCCAGAGCAGAGGAAAATGAACGACGACAAGTACAAATAGAGGGTACTGAAATTGCGAAATCAGGTTTATGATCGTACGCAGTATGGAAGCGGGGATTGTACATAAGTGACTCAAGCATGAGCTAGACAGCAGAGTACAAAGGCTGCAGGGCTTCTCCTCTATGTAATAACTCCTTTTTGGGGGATTTTATCAATTCACGACTGGCATTCTCGATGCGCTAACTTTGTTTTTTGATGTGTGTTGGTGGTTTTTTGTCTTGAGCTGGCGCGGGTAAATTGGGGAATATGTCAGTGTGACATCATTCCTGGTTGCATCATATAAATCGTTGACCCCGGACTTTGAAGCACTTTCACTTAAACAAAAAAATATTGTCAATTATGTCCACTTCAGAAGGTAGAGATCAACTCAGTCAGGATGGTAAGTCAAACTAGTGGTCTTTGAGTTGAATGAGATTTGGGAACTTACGAGACATGTTATAGATTACGTGTCCAATGTATCTCACCCCGAGAGAACGACTCCGGCTACGGGGAAAGTAGCTACCGATAGCAATGTCAGCTCGGAGGATCCTGCAGTGGGAGATTCATCCAATTCGATAGTCGACGATCTCGTGGGCAGCGTCGAAAAGGACGAGTTGCACAACATGTCTGCTCAAAAGTCTGCACAAAAGTCTGACGTCGCTGAAGCCAAGTAAACCCGTTTTGCTCCTTCTTCAGAACTTTTCAGGTTTAAAATGTACGGAAATGGCATGATGATGGCATAGCGAGAGCTCGACTAGAAAAAAAAATTCATTCGTTCCACGTTCCAGTTGAGTCTTATTGGTTTCTATCGACCATTCTAGCCTGTATCAAACAAGTTGCATGTATTGTGTGTTTGAAGTAATCAGTCCAGGACTTGTATTGATGTGTTTATATGTAGATGCATTTCTGGAATGTACACGATAATGAAATTCGCGGAGTGAGAAAAGTACCAAATTGAAACACCTTTTTCGCGTCATGCCACTAATTGCTGTCACTGGACCAGTCTGTGCAGGCAAGCATACAATCGTACGAAACACAATTTCAACACTCCAGAATTATACATTTACCAAGAGAAAAATAGGCTGATTGGCTTGTCAAACGGAAAGGATTTCGTCGCGTGATACTCGACAAATCACAAAGACGCGATCCCACGCAAAGTCCTACGAAAAGACGACCTGGAGCTGCTACCCTCATCGAAGAGTTCAACTCTACGGAAGCTCTAATCGACTATGCCACGCGCAATTGGCGTGAAAAGCTCGTAACGACAGACGTGTCAAATAAAGAAGACTACGATGCTCTTTCGAAGCGACCCTTTTTCCTCTTCATCAGTGTCGATGCGCCTTTGCTGACTAGATGGATACGATACAAGCAGAGATGCCAGGATCTGAACGAATTGATTCCCACGTTGGAAGACTTTGTAACAATGTCCGACTCTGACTTCTACGGCCCTGCTACATCAGACCCTGTCGAAAGAAGCGGCACAACGATGTTGGGTCAGGGATCGATCTTCTACAAAGCGAATCTGCGCATCATGAACGTTGAGTCAGATATCGAAGCGTTCTACAGTCACCTGGAAGACCTCGATATAGTCAACCCGGATCGAATCCGGCCTTCTTGGGATGCGTATTTCATGTATCTAGCTTCACTTGCTTCCTTGAGGAGTAATTGCATGAAACGGAGGGTCGGGTGTGTGCTCGTGCGGAACAAGAGGGTCATCTCGACTGGATACAACGGCACGCCGAGAGGTCTCAAGAATTGTAACGCTGGAGGATGTGGACGATGCAACTCCGCCTCTGCTGGCGGCGTGGGTCTCGGGACGTGCCTGTGTCTGCATGCAGAGGAGAATGCGCTGCTGGAAAGTGGGCGCGATCGAGTGGGCGCGGAGGCCATACTGTACTGCAACACTTGTCCGTGCCTGACCTGTTCGGTCAAGATTGCCCAGGTCGGCGTCAAGGAGGTCGTCTACAACCAAGCCTACAGCATGGACGACAGAAGTGCAGAGATACTCAAGGAAGCTGGCGTCCTGTTGAGGCAGTTCTCTCCCCCATACGAAGACTGATCGTGCCTACAACCACGATCAGCGATCACGAAACAGTCATTGGACGACCCCTCTCTCTCCCTCTCTCTCCCTCTCTCTCCCTCTCTCCCCCTTCCTCCTCGTAGCACCCGACATGGACTACACAGGCTAGAGGCAGGTCAAATTCTAGCATTCTATGCCTCGTCGCGCTCGCAGCCCGGCGTGCTATTTCTACCGACACTAGAGGACGCAGTCTCAAGTGTGGACAAGTGCAATATAGATAGCTAACGAAATCACCACTTTCCATGCTCACTAGTGCAAGTAGTACAAGGAGAGCAACGCGACTTTGACTTCCATGAGTATCGCAGAAGAGTGCTGCCTGATTATGTAGAACGAGTGAGAGAAGCAGCAGTTGCAAGCTGAGAGAAGATCAACTTCAGCCACTTCTCCAAGCCAACTTGCGTGCCAATGTGGAGGACACGCCCCCCGAGTGTACGCATACGTACTTCCAACGTCTCCGTGTACGTATTTACAAAGGAGATACACTAGTCGGCAGCAGTGACTGGTTGCACAGCTCGGTTCAATGGCATCTCAGAAGTCTCAGAGGACTGCCCTGGTCGTCGGCTGTGGTGTCGGTGGAGTCGCAGTCGCAGCACGATTAGCTCATGCAGGCGTAAAGGTCACCGTCGTCGAGAAGAATGCGTTCTCCGGAGGCCGGTGCTCTTTGATATATGACGAGAAGAACCCTGCGTATCGTTTCGACCGGGGTCCTTCGTTCTATCTCATGCCCAAGACGTTTGAGGAGACGTTCAGCGATCTCGGCGAGAATGTGCACGACTGGCTTGAGCTCAAAAAGTGCCCGAGAAACTACAAGGTCCATTTCCACGATGGACAAATAGTGGAGCTGAGCTCGGACATGGTGAAGATGAAGGCCGAGGTCGAGAAGTGGGAAGGTCCCGAGGGCTTCGAGAACTTTTTGGCTTTCATGAAGGAAGCACACTACCACTACGAGGCGTCCATCAGCATGGTCCTCAAGCAGAACTTTGAGACGATATGGCAGCTATTCACACTACATCACCTTCGAGAGGCTTTCAATCTCCACGTTCTTCATAAGATATATTCCAGAGCCAGCAAGTACTTCAAGACCGATAGACTGCGGCGGGCATTTACGTTCCAGACCATGTACATGGGCATGAGTCCCTTTGATGCACCCGCCACGTACAACCTATTGCAGTATACAGAGCTGGCCGAGGGCATTTGGTACCCTGTCGGAGGTTTCAACACGGTCGTTCAGTCACTGGAGAAGATTGCAGAAAAGCACGGTGCGGAGTTTAGGTATAGTGCGCCTGTACAGCGGATCGAGATTGATAAGAAAACAAACGAGGCGAGGGGTGTCATACTGGAGACGGGCGAGCGTTTATCTGCGGATATCGTCGTCTGCAATGCTGATCTGCTCTATGCTTACGGCAGTCTGTTACCTGACTCTCCCTACAATGTGACTCTGGCAAAGAAGAATCTGACGAGTTCTTCCATCAGTCTGTACTGGAGCATGAAGGAGAAGATTCCTGGATTGGACACCCACAACATCTTCCTCGCGGAGCATTACAAGGAATCCTTTGATGCAATTTTCAAAAAGTTGACATTGCCCGATGAGCCATCCTTCTATGTCAATGTGCCGTCTCGGATCGATTCGACGGCATCGCCAGATGGCACGGACGCAATCGTCATATTGATCCCAATCGGATACATTTCCGACCGAGAAGGTCCTCAAGATTGGCCGGCACTGCAGGAGAGAGCTCGTGCCTTTGTCATCGAGACGCTGGAGAACCGACTTGGGTACAAGGACTTTGGATCCTTGATAGCCAACGAACGTGTGACGATGCCACAAGACTGGGAGTCGGACTTTAATTTATACAAAGGCAGCATCTTGGGTCTTTCGCATGATATCCTTCAAGTTCTCTGGTTCAGACCTGGCACGAAACATGCGACGTACAAGAATCTATACTTTGTCGGAGCCTCGACTCAGCCTGGAACCGGAGTCCCAATTGTCCTCTCCGGTGCAAAACTGACTAGCTCTCAAATCATGCGGGATTACAAAATCAAATCTCCAATCACTAAGAAGGTCCCGATCGAAAGAAGTGGATTGGATCTCGTACAGGAAAATGAATCGGTCATTCGCAACGTATTGTTCTTGTTGTTTATCCTGCTAATGATTCTCGCGGTCGTGAACCTGAAGCACGTAGCTTCTATTCCTTCATTCATGTTGTAGCGTAGTCGTAGATGGAGCGAAGCAATCGGCAATATAATAGACTTTCCATTCACTCTGATTATAGCTTAATTTATACAATAAGTGAAGCATTTACTCAATTTCAGTCGACTTCGGCTTGAATATGGGTATATAGTGACATATAGAATCACCGACAGAAAGGTCACTGTAGCGAAGTGGTCAAACGCACCATGCTCAAGGATAACCTTACCTGTTCACAGGTGCGCAACGTGGTCCTTAGGGTTCGTGGGTTCGAGTCCCACCGGTGACATATTTTCTCAACACGAATTAAATTTTTTGATCGGCGGAACGGATTCTTTAATCTATCTCTTCTAGAGCGACTTGAGCTGCGTGGCCAGCCAGAATCATGGCTTCGTCGCTGTAAGCATCGGGATCGAGATGATTGGAACCAAGGCTAGGACGATTCGTGTCTCGAAATGTATATGCCATTTCCAACGATGAAATGAGTGGCGTTTCCACCATTGAAGTGGGGTTGCTGCTGCCATTATTGGCTATTTTATAGCCGGTATAGGTATGGTGTCTCTCACAAAAAGCGAGCCAGGATCTCCAAGAGTCGTCTTTCATCAAGAGTGAAGGGTGTCCGATGACCACGAGTAATTCTTTCGCTCTAGTCAATGCGACGTTGGTTCGTCGCTTTTCATGGATGAGACCGAGTGAATGAGCGCGATCGTGTTGAAGGAACCGTTCTTGAGTTCTGACGATGGAGATGATGACGATGCGAGATTCTGCGCCTTGATAATCTTCTACCGTACCGACTCTGACGGCATGAAACCCGGCTTTTCGTAACGCGAGTCTCACGCGGATAACTTGTTCGCGAAATGGAGTGAGGACGGCAATTTCTTCCGGTGAGATTGTGCACTGCTCGTTGTGCTGCCCGACGAGTGATTTCACTTGATGCAAGATTAGATTGATTTCAGTCTGGCTGTACCACGACGTTACGATGTCGGTCATGGCATCAGAAGCGTCTTCCGAGCCGTTGTGACCGATAAAGGAAACTGGAATGGAGTCGGTGATGGCGGAGGAAATTCGATGGACGTTGCTTGCGCAGGCGGTGAGGGAAGAATTGTAGGACAATTGAGATGGGATCATGAGAATTGCCTCGTGACTGCGATAATTTCGATATAGATTGGAAAAGGGTGCGTGCGGGTACGGTAATTTCGGACGAGGATGTTTTTGGAGAATCGAGCGGGACAGAGGATGCGTCGTGTAACAAGACTGCGTCGTCATGAGGCGTTCGAAGAAGCTGATGTCGAGACCGTTCGTTCTTGCTTCGTCCGACAGAATCCGTGGTCCTAATTGTCGATGATCGCCGGCCAAGACGATCGATATACGTTGATTGAAACCTGGGTCACTACTCGTAATCACTTGCATAGCACAAATTGATCTAGTAGTAATTTGTCAGTGAGCCTATACGAAAAAAAAAACGTGCAGGACTTGATTTACTCTGGTTCAGTTGCTTGACCCGCCTCATCTAGAAATAAATGCGTAAAGTGAGGACTGGACTCTAGAGTCGGACGGACGGATTGAAGAGTATATCGCTGAAACTGAGCGAGTGACTTGTTGTTGCAGCGTACGTGAGTCAATTCTGACACCTCTGCGATTGTGCCTACGATGACTCTATACATCATCAAATTTGAGAATTTGGGCATACAGAATGTGTCGTTTTCGATAGAACTGAATGGCAGTAAAGGTTCAGGTACTTCTTCAAACGATCGTGAGGCGGCATTCAGTCTCAAGAGTACATTCGGCGTGTGTAAATATTGCACCAATCGCAATGCAATTGTGTCTGCCGATGTATTACTGGGTCCTTGATCTCGTCAGCTTTTTCTTGTGAAATCAGAAAGTGTTTCACCACAAGCGATGATTCTGGCATTGGGATCGAGCAGAAGAATCTGCATGATTGTTTCCACCACAGTCTTGGTTTTCCCAGTTCCAGGAGGACCTTGAATCAAATACGGCAATTGACCGTATTTGTGTTCTACAATTTCTAAAGCCATCAATCTTGGGGGATCCTTACATGCCACTGAAAAAATCCCCTCACCTTGTACAGTCTTTTTTTGTTCGAAGTTGAGTGATTCGTCTTTCCAATCGAATTGACGCATTTCAGTCAATTGTGTCTTTATCTTACAGCTACCAATCTCAGGAAACAGATAATGCTGGCAGGATGACTCCTGTATTCTGATCAGAATCTTGAATCACAAAGTACTGATGTTCTTCGTACCGAATCAGTAGTAGACAAAGATCGCAGCATTGCGAGCTGATCACGGGCGTGTCTGTCGTCGTGTAAGAATACAAGATTGAAGAGACCACTGTGTAGAGTCAATCGTGGTGTCTTTAAAATAACAATTCCCTTGGCCCTGCGCACCCCGAAAACGGATGCTTTGTAGACGATACCATCGAATGATGCGAATTCCGGGATCAGCTGTCTCAGCTCAACAACCTATAATCTTTAGATCGGTGATCTGGGAGGCTGATAGGAACGTTACGTCGTTGAGAAACACGGGAGGGTTAAAGTCCTGTATTCCTGGCACCGTACATTTATACAACATGAAGTCTGCCGACCTCGACCGATCGTTTGGGAATTGTGAGTATGGTGAAAGTCTCACTTGGTATCTGTTCCATGTGAAGGCTCGTTCGTGATTAGCACGCTGCTCAAGCAATAGACAAGCCTCCAATCTTTTCAAATGTCCCTTGGTCAAGTTCTCCGACGATGTCCCAACAGTGGTATCATTGTCTAAGCTTGAAACCTCTGTAGCGTCAGATCGCCAGACGTCTGTGCCACTGAAACTGGCAATATAGGCTTGCCGACTATCCTTTCCATCATTTGGTAATGCACTCCTTTGTATGTTTTCCGTCAGAGTATTGACTGTCGTCAACCAGAGAGGAATATACGAGTTTACGAAAACATCCATCCCGGGAAATTATTCAATATATTGAAGCAAGCCGACCTCTCATCGATATAACGTTAGAATTATTGCGATAGGGTATTATGTATGAACATAATCCCTTATGACTAGAGACTCGACATCAAGAAGATCTAGGTCAATATCAAGTATGTAAATCGGTCAAGTACGGAGATTTGATTGAGTAGTGGATGAATAGCTTGTCGATCATCAGCGGGAGCTTAGTTCGGCTGATGCCGCCTCCATAGGCAGAACGATATTGAAACCATGGATATACATAATCATTGGACAATAGCAAGCAAAGCTGAGGAACTATAGGAGTACATGGATTGATACACAAAACTCTTTGACGACTGATAATGCTAGACTGGAATTGCAATTTTTCCTATCGCTGGCGCTGGAGCTGTGCAAGATTTGAAATAATTCGTTTTGTTTGACATTGGAGCATGGCTCTAAAGAAGCTCGTGTCGAATGCTATCCCAGTGGTTTGCAGTAATCTCAATTGGATGCCAATAGCTTTCGGCAAGCTCTCAGAATGGAAGATTGGCACCAGACATGAATGTCGTACTCCAAGTCTGATTTGGTGTTCCCATGCCGTAGATGCTGACAGAGACACCATCAATGATGGGATCAGTGGTGACCGGCACCTGGAGTTCCCAGTTGTCCTTGCACAAGAGGTGCAGCGGCACCATCAGACTCTGTCCATCGGGCCCTATCAGCACTTCCCTTCGAAGCTGCTCTTTCCGTATGATCACGACTTCCTTGAGCTCGCAATCCTCAAGCTCGACGTCCGAGGCTCTCCTTACGATATGCAAGTCATCGACATCTTCCATCCTATTGAGCTTGAAGTATCTCAACGGATCGACAATGTTGAACAGTGCGTAGTCTTGCGTAGATTCCTTGTAGGGGTGATACACATCATGCTCGACCTTACTATAGATGAGGCTTTGATTATTCCTGTACTGATGGAAGCCGTTGAACAGCAGGATAGACACGTCAGGCACGACGTACTCCCCGTGCGTGAAGCTTTCAGGCAGGATGCGCCGGTCAATGTGTTCCTTCCATGACGTGCAAGTCGTACGCAAGGCATATTGTGTAGCCTGGTCGCAGAACTCGAGAACAGTCTCCCATACTTCGAGCGGCAGGGTCCTGACCATCACAAACCTCAACAGACACCTTCTCACCAGCAGTCGTAGTGCCTGTCGCACAGTTGACTGTCGATGTTTTACTTAGTCAGTCTAGATGCTCAGGAAAGCCTGGAGATTGAAATGATCGCGGTCTCGCGGACGGGCCGCAGGAGGCGGTGGCGAGCCGTCTTTCTGTGGAGATGAGGCGTGGATTTTGTCCGAGATCCATGAGCATGATAATTCATGTCGACCTATCTGCAGTCGTGGTCTCAGTGAAGGTCTTTATGGCTCGGCTCTGAAAGAGTTCATTGTCTGCAGATGCTACGCTATGCTATCGCGAAATTGCCAATCTTTTTCTTTTTCTTTCCGCATGATGTTACATTCTAGTCAAACGTGATTTTAGTCGCAGCCTTCATTGGCTCCCTGTCCTCGTCCATCCTTCTGCCATATACGTCGAGCTTTGGCCTAGTCGTGTTAGCAAAGAATCATGGGCGCTCGTAGCTATGCTCACTTTGTGGTGGTTCCAAATTTCATCAAATCTTCTGGCACTTCCTGCTTAGCTTGCTTGAGTATGTTGATCAGCGTGCCCGAATGGGCCTTGTCCTCCTTTGTAAATAACGTGATTGCAACGCCAGATAGTCCGCCACGGCCTGTTCGTCCAATTCGGTGCACATAGTCCTCGATGGTCAGAGGGAAGGTCAAGTTGATGACCAAGGTGACATTCGGGATGTCGAGACCACGGGCTGCGACATCTGTAGCGACCAGAAGAGGACATTCGCCGGATTTGAATTGCGCGAGAGCATGTTCTCTCTGCACCTGACTCATGTCTCCGTGAATTGCGGCAACATTGTGACCCTTGTATTTTAGGGTCGATTCTACTCGTGCAGCCTCTTTCTTGTACAGGGCGAAGATCAAAATTCGGTCGTTCTTGTTCTTTCCGGACTGATACTGCTTGATGATCTGTTGCAATCTATATTCTTTATCTCGCTGCTCCTGCAGCACTTCCACCTTCTGCGTCACTCGAACGTTTGCAGAAAGTTCCAAAGATCCGATTGTGACTTTGACTGGGTCCTTCATAAAGGTGGAGGCCAGCTTTCGGACAATCTCAGGCCACGTAGCTGAAAACATCAACGTCTGTCTCTTTGCTCCTTCCTTGGGATCGGGTGTTGCTCTTATTATTTTCTTGATGTCTTCTTCGAAACCTTTGTCCAACATGCGGTCAGCTTCATCCAGCACAAGATAACCCACTTGGCTGAAGTCAAGAGACCCGTCGTCCAACATGTCGTTGATTCTACCTGGCGTTCCGACGACGATGTTTGCTCGTTTCAATTCGTTCCTCTGGGTGTCCTTGGACACTCCACCGTAGATGCAGACTGACCTGAGTTTGCTTGCCTTCCCAAGAATGTTCAGGTTGTCGGATGTCTGGATAGCAAGCTCTCGAGTGGGTGCCACTACTAAGACATGTACCCCCGTCTTTTTGGGCAGTGTCAAGATGTACTGCATAGCTGGAACACCAAACGCGAACGTCTTTCCAGATCCTGTCTCTGCAATACCTACGACATCCTTTCCAGCCAATAGGTAAGGCCAAGAAGCAGCCTGAATAGGCGAAGGCTCCTTGAATTTGGACAACTCTGCCTTGATGTCCTGATGAACCTCAAGCGCTGAGAACTGGGTGATAGGATCAATCTTTTTATTGTCCGGCACGGTGATTTCGATGGTATGCTTCTTGAGGTATGCTTCGACTGCCTCGGAAGACAGAGTTCCGCTCGTGCCAGCGCTCTCTCCAGACTCTGTGGCCTCGACTGTGGATGCCGCTGCTTCCTTCTTCGCCTTCTTTGCTGCTTTTCGCGCCAGCTTGGCGGCTTTTTCATCATTGTCCGGGGTGTCGACGGAAGACTCTTTCTTGCCCTTCTTCTCGGCTTTGCGAGCCTTCCTCTCCTCTTCAGTCTCGTCGTGCTTTCTTTTCCCCATATTGCCTACAGGATTGATCTCGCGATACCGGCTTTACAGGTCTCGTTATGCTTACAGTACAATTCGTCGCAACAACCTTTTTTTTTGGCGGCTCATCGGTTAAAAATGAATTGAAGTCTCGTGCCTCTCCGCTGCCGTCATGTCATGGAAGTGCGTAACGCGAACATGTTGTTGGTTTGAACCAGGTCGATACCCTTCTTTCGCACTTGAATAGTCAGTTGGAGTCTTCTAGGGAAGGTGAATTAGGTCAGTGGGCGTCTGCAAGCATGTCTCAGGGCTCTGGAAGTGTCTTGACACAGATACACGAGGCGATCACAGCTGAAGGCATGAGCGAGAGCCTGTTATTCTCGACCTCTGGCCTTCTTCAGCATTTCGACCCTAGTGACCTGGACGAGGCTGCTGTGCTCAAGCTTCGAGATCTTCTTGAGCTGTTTTCGAGCACTTGTGACGAATCTACCATCACAAATCTCTTCATGGCTATTCAGCGCTATCCGCCGCGTACGTTGACGCCTGTACATCACTTCGTCGTGCGACAGTGCTGCAAGCTCCGGACTTATGATCTCGCTATTCCTCTGCTAGATCAACCCATCGATCACTTTCCCAAGTCTCATCACTTGACGTACCACGACCACCTGCTTTATCATTTCTACGGCGGGCTATGCTTGACTGCACTCAGGAATTATTCAAGAGCTTCAATGTTCTTCTCGATGACGCTTGCGGCTGGGGGTAGAGATACAAGTCTGATTCAGCTCGATGCATACAAAAAGTATATTCTTGTCGAACTCATCCACCGAGCGAAACTACCAGAATTTCCAAGAACAACGCACAACAATGTTCGGAGAGCACTAGAAATACTTTCTGTTCCTTACCTTGACCTCGCGGACGTCTTTTTACAAGATTCCACGAATGTAAATCAGGTTGTGGAGAAATACAGGGCTGATTTCGCCCGAGATGGGAATACTGGCCTGTTGAATTCTGCACTCGCTAGTATTCCGTCTCACAAGATACTGAAAATCAGTCAAGTGTATAGTAGTCTACGACTCTCTCAAATCGGCTCCAAATTATCCATTTCAGAATCCGAAGTCAAAGGGACCTTGGCTTCCATGGTGGCCGATAACCGGATTTCAGCGACGATTGATTCGGAAGGCTGGGTCGCGTTTCCGATTGCAACGATCCCTGCTGAAAAACAGCTAGAAGAATTGAATGAAGCGTATAAGAAAGTTGCCAATTTAAATTCACGCATGACGCAGCTTCAGAAATCACTAGAGTTGGATCCAGATTACGTTACTCGCCAAACTCGATCTGGCGGGGGATCCGAGAGTACCAGTCAAAGTACAGGAAAGGGAAAGGGTAAAGGCAAAGCACACGGACCTTCTTTTTCAAAGATGGATGAAGATTCAGAGTCAGAGTATTGAAACACACTTTTTTTTTTCTAAGTGATGATGTCGAGCGATGGTAAGCATGATTGTGTTTTGTATATATATAGATATATATATTCTCCTTCAGCCATAATTTGCTTGACAAGAGACGTCTAGCAATTCTTAGCGTGGAACTTTTTCTTTTCAAGGCATTACTGGTCATGGATGTACAGTGTTATATATATATATATATATATCAATCACGGCATTCGTATTCGTGTACATAAGAAACCGGGAAAAAAAGGAAACGTGGGAAGAAAAGGAAGAAGATGAACAAGAAGAAGTAGAAAAAGGTTGATTGAGCTGGGACAGGTGGGTATGCCCCCGCGAGTTCCG
This sequence comes from Taphrina betulina, assembly GCA_008802775.1. Lineage (NCBI taxonomy): Eukaryota > Fungi > Ascomycota > Taphrinomycetes > Taphrinales > Taphrinaceae > Taphrina > Taphrina betulina. The sequence continues at coordinate 194,784 of VWSI01000019.1, forward strand.
CCTGAGAAAGAAGAGGCGGGCATGCATGATATTACAATAATTTCTTTTTGGTGAGGTAGTTATGCTTCTCGCTACTCGCAAAATTCTCTTTTCTTTCTTCTTACTTATGCTTCTTTCTTTCCATTAGAACTCAAATCATCCATTTCAAATTCCTCAGATGTCTTATTTCTCGGTGCAGCATTAGATTTACCCGCCGAATGCAATAATTCTGGCACTGACTCTTGACTGATTTCCAATGCGCTACGAAGTCGTTGCTTCCCGATATCAAATGCCGTGCCCAACATGGCACGTCCGACTTGTTCGACAGGACCCGCCAAGTTCAGCGTGTAGACTGCGTACGCTACGAGTCCACTAAAGATGATGGTGATGAAATAAAGCGGACTTCGTAAGAGTGCCAAGAGCTCATTCCAGCCTAGTATCAAGAGAAGACCGTAAAAGTATAAGGGTATACTGGCAACGGAAGAAACCGTGCTGCGTTTTGCATCGACATATACTGCATCGGCAATCTTTTTGAATCTTGAAGTCAAGTCTGACTGTTTCGGTGAGGACAGAATTCTCAGAATAGAATCTTGATCAAAGTCCTAGCAATTCGTTAGTAGTCGGCCGGTAGCATTTGGAGTAGGAAAGATTTTTTCATACCTCATCCTCCGACTCTGGGAGATCCGGGACAGTGCCATCGGATCGTTGTATGCGACTGAAGACTGGTATGACAGCCAGCGTCTTTTCTCGAGCCACACGATAGCTGCCATCGATATCGTCTCCTGCCTTCCAAACAATAGGCACTCCGTCAGTGTTGAATTTGAAGAGATCTTCGAAATGTTCTCTGAGTTTGAGCAGTAAATGTGATTCGGAAGTTTCCTCATTGATTCTCCCTCGGAGCAATTTCCAAGCTCTTTGTTGTAATAGTGCTATATGTTTTGTCTTTTCAAGGTCGGTAACATCCAAGATGTCCAGACGTTCAGCAAAATCCTGCGTCACGTTGCCCAGAGTATCGACTATACATTGGTCCAGAATTCTGTCCCAGAGGCTGTTATCCATGGTATTGAATTCGTGAGATACACTTTCTTCAAACGACTTTTTCAGCGACTTGTAAAGACGATCACTTGTCCGTTTCGTTTCGTCGCTTCTCAGTTGTGACGTTACTTCTGTTATGTCGTTGATCAGCAGTTGCACATCGTCCTCATATGACCAGTCCATAGGATCAATGCGACAGGCCTCTGCTTCACGCCGGAAACTCTCAACAACATCATCCTGTCTCCTTGAGGTCAATTCGCGAAAGTTGTACGTCTTGCTGCTGCGGATCTCTTCAGCAGTAGTAGACTGGAAGTTCTGCACACACTGCTTTCGCTTTGCAGCCATCTGGCTCTTGTAGAGAACTAAGAGCCGTGCCTCGATCGAAGATAGCAAGTCAGACCTCTTTTTGCTGTAGACGTTATTGTGGTAGCGAGAAGCCTCAACGTCGAAAGCTTTGAGTGCATCACTCAGTGCAGCAGTCATGTCCGCTGCCAATTGATCGTAGACCACACCAGGATGCATCGCCCTTTCCGTGGCTTGAATCTTGTCATCGAAAATAGATAGAGCAGCACTGGCAATTTCATCACATCTGAACTGGGCAAGAAGTTCTTGCTGCGAAGGTAGATCGAGATCCTTGTTAGCTTCAATAGCTTCCCACACACCTCTAGCATAGGTTGAGAATCCATCCGCTGGAATTCGTTTGTGATATTCTGGCTTGAAAATGATGTCACCGGATTGACCTACGAATCTGGATCGCAGCTTGGCTACTTCTTGATCGAATGCATCAGCCATGAGGACTTTGTGAGGCAAGCCTACAAATTTGAGGTCGAAATAGTCTGAAAGGGAAGTATCTGTGGTCCCAGCGGGTTTCAGCAATGCATTCCACATCTTCTCCAAGTCGCTCGTGATTGATGCTTGCAAATTCTCTATCGGAGTCGTGCCAAGATGATCACGAATCACGAAGAGTAACAGTGACCTCTCCTTCTTGGTCTGATTGTTTTGGAAGATCTGGAGGTTGACCTCAAAGACGGTCTTGAGCAGGCCCATGTTAGCTCCGTTATACAGACCCACTTGCGTCTCCCACATGTTGACCACAAGGACCTCGCTGGTCGCAATCGAGAAGAGAGCGCTCTTCCGCTCGAAATCCTGATCGTCACCACGCTCCCTGCCATCAGTACCCTCGACGTCCATGACGAGAATATCCGTGTCCTTCGCACGAGATATCCAGATACCTTTCGTCGTCTGTTGACGAGAGATAGTGTCCATGGTAGCAAATCGAGTGCCGAAGAGCTTATTCAGCAGAGTGGATTTTCCTGTCGACTGGGAGCCAAAGACAGCCACCACATTGTAGTTGAACCCATTGTGCGAGATGCCGACCTTCTGGAGGTAACCCTGCACATCGCGAAACTCCTTCTCTCCAGTGATGATCTGCCAAGACTCCGCATGGGAAGCTTCTTCCGACTGGAGCATGTGAGTAGTCGCCCTGGTCTTCCCTCCTACAGACACAGACGCGCGCTTGGTGTTGCCCTCGAAGTGCGTATCACTTCGTTGTAATGCGGTTGCGTGAATGCTCCTGCACGTGCAAGAATTTCCCCGGAATCGCATCATCGGGCTTTGCAGATGAGATGGGACAGTAAAGCGATTCTACTCTCCTGGGGCTCGTGTTCCGTCGAGTGAGAGCTGATCTGACGCTCATATGGCGATGTCGACTGAGTCGGATCCCCTCCTGTCTGACGGACAGCGCTATACGGACCGGCAGATGCTCGACTTTCGAGCTCGACAGCGCACCTCAGCAGGGTTTCTGACACTCTCTCCTGTGACTGCTGCAACTCAGCTAATCGTTCCTCTAGGTATGTACGTACTGCCCTGGGTGAGTTTGGATTCGCTTTGGTCATTCTAAAGCTGTTTCAAGCCCGCTTCGTCTGGGTTGGTCTTCTATACACCGTCTTTGCCCTGATGCTGCTTGTCCTCGGGTGGTGGCGGGCGGAACTTGCACGAAGAGACTTTGAAAGGACAAACGGCAAGACCTTTGTGACTTGCGGGTCTGTTGTGCTACTCACTAGTATGTGTTCATTGTTGTTGGCTTTCATGGTCATGGCTAATTTAATTAGGGTGGATATGTCCCCCTCCTACTCGAACGTTTGCTAATTGTAAAAGCCTATGGGCTATAGGCCTGAACGTCGGACTGTTATTCATCATCATTACTATGTGATAGCGTCGCGCACAAATCAGCTCTGTCCAGGGTCAGCGAGGGCGAGATCGCACCAAAACATCAAGATTTCTCGAAATCAGCAGAACCAAAGTTTTCAGCTACGCAGAAGCTCGCAAACCTCACCAGGATCTGATCGCAGATCACTCGAAAACACGTTGCAATTGAAAGCACAAGATGGCATGCTTAATCAAATGTGCCGTGTATTACGTCCTGGATAAGTGGATTCCGGGTCTATACACTAGCGACAGCAAGCTGTCTTTTCCATGATTGTGCGCAAGTGCAACAAATGTCCCCTTCTATGTCGACACCAGATGCTGTATAGAGCTGCAGCAGAAAAGACGCTGCAGACCGAGATCGTTGCCGGAATATAGAATTGAGAAGCATCGTCAAAGACAATTACCAGGAGCCAAGTCATGAGCTCAAAGACGTTCTTGACGGATTGCTCACAACCGCTGATCGTTCCCCTTTCGATCTCTTTAACCTCTTCTTGTACCAACTCCTGGGCTAGACGATATCAGTCGCAATCACGAGCGTTCGGGCAATACTTACCGGTCAGATCGTAGCCCCAGAGACCCAGTCTACTGAGGGATAAGAACCCAAAGAGATAGACCAACTTCATCAAGGGCTGTGTGGAAAAGTCGCGGTAGAAAGTGAGAGCCACCGGTATGAGCGACAGGGCTTGTGACCACAAACTCCACAATCCACTTCTCTCCAGACCTACTCTTTTGATCACTCGAGGAGCAGCAAACGTCGCAAGTAGACCGACCAGTACCGACAATGATCTCATTGCTGCTATCATACCATCCGAGTAGCCTTCTATTTTCAAGTACGCGACCATCGGAGCACCAAAAGACAGAACTGTCAAGTAGAGGAAAGACAGCGCCATGGAAGGAAGGAAGATTGAGCTTTTAGCATATATCTTGTAAGATTGCAGAATTGATGGCTCCGACCGTGTTGATGATAGATGTCTCTCGGAGACTTGTTCGCTCGTGGTGACGGCTCTTTGCGCCAGCTCCGGAGTTTCATGATACACCTTGTATATGAGGCAATACTCGAGAATCGGGGAGACGATACTGGTACCAAGAACGACCAAGGTTGCGTCGCGCGTAGATAAATTGGTCGTAAATAGAGAAGTCAGCATCGGGGAGACCAAGGCGCAGACGAGATCAATCCTTCGCATAGATGAATTAAGTGTGCTGAGTTCAGTATTTGTAGCTTGAGAGATGACAATCACCCAATCTCGTTCAATGGCAATCATGTTGCCTATAGCACAAAGCTTCTCGGCCACCGAAAATGCTACGAGGACTAGGAATCCCATCCACTTGTACTCCCGAGGCATGACTGGCAATACCAGTAATGTCACGGCTGCGCAACATACCGCAAAGCGCTGAAGCAGAATCGTGACTTGCATGATACGAAGTCTCCCGGTAGAACTTATCAGATTGCCTATCGAAGAGGAGGTCAAGATGGCGGCAGTCGTTGTACAAAAGCCTAAAAGGCCCGTCCAAAGCAGTGTCTGTGGGAATATGTCCAGTAGGAGCAAGCTGACTGCGAATTCAAACTGACGTGCATTCCACGTTGAGAGAAGATGTGAAGCATAGAGGCGATAGTGACTAGCAGCGGGACCGATTTGTGCTGCTTCATTCACAGTGAATCCTTCTTCAGCTGGCCGCTCTGCCAGGAGCAGAGGCTGCTCAGACTGATCATCGTTCATTGTCGTTCTTGCGCACACAGACAGGCCAGCGCAGTGGTTCGAAACGTGAGGACTTCAATGCAGAATATTCCACAACACTGGCGTACCATAATTACACATTCAGGACCGCGAATTGTGAATCAGATATCGGCGGTATCCTTGGCATCCGCGGTTGGCGAAACCGATGGGGCGGCAACTTTTGTGACATATTAAGCGAGCGATCTCCCGCCAAGTGCGTCATATGCAGCGGCAGCATTGGCCAATGACGGATACTCATGAGCAATCTGGCACGAAATCAGGGTATTGTGATATCCTTCTCTATGGTAATTGAAATGTAGAGTAGAAAGATTCACGTCCGTCATATCTCTGGTATGGTGTAATCGTTATCCCAGAAAGATGACAGATGATCAAAGTCGACAGCCTCGAGATTCCCATATGGCCATACGGTCGCGCCGTCAGTCATTGGCGGTGGTGCTTCCGTACGCGTGGTCCAGCTTGCTATTCGCTCCGTGATCGTGCGAAGCTCAGAAATCTTTTCATGACACGCTTCAGCGAGCGAATTGCCGTTATCAGCAGAGATTCTCAAAAACTGCTGAGCTGCCAGTAAATCTTGTTGGTCTTTGTGTTCCAGTTCTGATATGATCGCATACAAATGCACTATGACAGATCCTGTGAAGGCATGATGTATGTCCAAGTATTCGAAGGGCAAGAGATTGGCCTTCGGCAAGATACAGGCTATCAGAGACAGATTATCCTTGGCAGAACGAACACAGCGGGAGATCGACGGGTCCTTAGCAGTTATGTCGAAGCGTTTCACCACATCGAGAAAAGTCCGATTTGTGATTGATATTTCTGTCTGATTGGCAAGCATGCGAAGGCCGATCAACAATCGCGAGGGTTGGTACAGTGGGCTAGGACCAAGGCATAGCTCTGATGGCAAGTCTGATCTCCATCTGTCGAGCTGATCGAGTGCCTCATCCCTATTTTTGCCCTGGTTTAGCGATACTCCTTCGCGGTACTGGCTGTAGAGGTACGATAAGCCGATTTTCTCCCGAAGCACAGTCCATTGGCAGTGCTCTTCCCGTGACAGGAAACAGGGCATACTTGATCGGATCACGATCATAGTACGCTGATTACAGGGCAGATCGAGCTTGCTGCTCCAGAGGCTACACATGTCAGAACAAGAACACTAGCTTTCGAAGGCAAAAGTTGCACACCTGTCCAGTAGTATGGTTATGTGACACAGCATCAAGTTGCGTTCCTCCAATGCCGTTGAGCGTCCTCTCGAATGATCGTGGTATCCTAGTGCAAGTGAGCTTCTAGACGCCGCGCCAATCTTTACGTAGGCTAAGTGATGTTCTCCGATGGATTGCAAGTATAAAGCCTGAATTGTGATCAGCAGCGTGGCCCCAAGTCAGGTCTGACGCAGACACACCTTCAGCACCAAAGCTTGAACCAACGCGCGATCCAGCTTTTCGATGCAACGTTTCTTCGAGAGATGTTGCCATTGGCGTGACGTTAGCAGCCTGTTGTGGGAGGTCGGCGGCCCAAAGAGTGCAGCCAAGGACATTGTCACACAAATGAGCACATGTTCTTGGTCTGTCAAGTCCTTCTCGCACTTGACCCATAGCTGTGACAGATGGGAGATTTCCTCAGTACTGTACATGGGGTATTGCTCCAAGACATCTTCTTGAAGGACCATAAATGCATGTTGTAGTTCCTTCCAGTGTCAGCTGGTCACTTGTCAGATCGTTGAGGTCTTTACCGCGGCAGATGGCGGTATCTTGGGCCATATTTCCGTAAGGTCGTCGGTCGAGCTTTGCGTGGCACCGAGCGCTACATCCCAGGCTTCGCCCGTTGTGCGAGAGATGAAGTCGTTCACTTGTCTGCTGAACGCGGATGCTCCGTGGCTACCAAAATATCCTGAATGACTTTAGCGTCAGATCCGAGACGATTCGCTACTATGACATACTGCGTTGATCCGCCAAGTCGATTTGGAAACCCGAGCTTTCCTCTTCGATATGTTCATTCTGATGCAAGTGCGAGGGAGGTCTGATGGTCAGACGCTCTTGAGTCAAGTTTCTCGATTCATCCAATGCAGCTTGCAATTGCTCTATGCGGCATTCCAAAGACGTCAACTGGCTTCAAGCTGTCAGACTTGCGGACTCGTGGTTCACGAGTGAGTTACTGCCATACCTGCGATTGATTGAGACCTTGGGATCACGGCGAGGGTAGACGCACTCTGCGACAGCATCCGCCTCCAGACACCGGTCGCATGGAGATCCTGACTTGTTAGACACTCTGGACTCACTTCAGCTGCTCAGTCGCTTGCCCCCTTGACACTTGGATTTCAACCGTCGGCATCTTGTGCACGCTATCGGCAAGCGCAGTGACATCTGAGAGCGACCAGTGGCTGCTCGTCCGCGCATGTATTATACGTCATTAAGCTATACAGACATTATACATCGCCTATACTGCTGTCAAAGCCCAACTGATTAATCCGTCATGCAACAATCGCACAAATCTATGCGCCGCCATCGGCCGGCAAGATCTCGATCTGCCGGCGGCTCAATCGCACGCCACCCGGTGAAAGTATCCGACCAGGACCTTATCGACCGCCGGACCATCGAGGCGGACCGGGAAGAGCAGGTCTGTCCGCCTCGGGACGCCGGCTCAGATGATTCAAAGAAATGGATATAAAAGACTTGGGAGTAAGTCGCCCTTTTGATGTAAACCTAGACCGCCAGGATTGCGCCTCCAGAGCTTTTGGGCGAGCACGAGTGATGCAAGCTCACCTTCACAATATCAGCTCGAGTGCCACATGGACGTTCGGATCCGCGGAAGAGGATGAGATGCTTGAACTTGGTAACATGATCCTGGCAGATCGATCGTTGGCCAAAGTCAACTTGGGCGCTGGGGTCTACAGAAACGACCTTGGAAAATATCACCATCTTGAGGTTTTGACGAGAGCTAAAGCCGTACACGCCGAAAGTTGCTCAGACCACGACTACCTGTCGACCTTTGGCTTGACAGCATTTGTCAAAGAGGCCGCAGCACTTGTGCTCACCCGAGCCAGATGTGAGATTCTGAGCGAGCACATTGCAAGTATTCAGACAATAGCAGGAACAGGTGCGAACCATCTCGCTGCTTCGCTTCTGGGTCGCGTCAAACACAATGGACAGAGATCTTTCTCTGACGTCTACATTCCCAATCTGTCATGGACAAACCATAGACCACTTTTCGAACAGTGTGGATACACTGTACGTGAGTATCCATACTACGACTGCACGACCAATAAAATAGACTTTGAAGGATTGCAACAGTTCTTGACCAAACTCTCGCCACATCAGGTCATTGTCTTTCAGGCTTGTGGTCACAATCCAAGCGCCACAGATCCAACTTTGAGCCAATGGAAGATTATTGCACAGCTCTTGAAATTAGGAGGACACACTGCAATCCTAGACACTGCATACCAGGGTTTTGCAAGGGATCTGACGAGCGATTCGTGGGTTATTGGTCATTTTGCAGATGTTGGAATTGATCTATTCATTGCACAATCCTTCTCAAAGAATCTGGGACTGTACTCGGAGAGGTTGGGCTGCTTGCACTACGTGTCGACAGATAGAAAAGTCGTAGCTGCAGTTCGAGACCATATGCGCGCCATCACGAGGGCAGAGGTCAGCTCGTGCCCGGCGTACCCTGCTCAGCTTGCCCTGATTGTCATGACACACTTTCGAGACGAATGGGAATCCGAGCTGGCGACTATGGTGGAACGACTCAAGGAGAACCGCCGCACGTTGATCGGACTCTTGGAAGCTTCTGGCGTGTACAGATTGTCTCATATCGTTCAACAGAGCGGAATGTTTGCATACACAGGTCTGACTTTTGCGGAAGTGATTGAACTCCGAAAGAGACATATCTATTTGCCAAGTAATGGTCGAATCAATGTCGCAGGACTCAACCACAGGAATCTAGAGCTGGTGGCCAATTCGCTATTGCAATTGCTTAGAACTGATATGCAGTAATTGAAGTCACAGCCCAGAATATGCTTGAGCTTTACGTACTAGCATCGAGCTACAGCCAATGTGTCCCGGCCGTTGTGTTGCGCCAATTGCAGAACCATGTACCGTGAACGTTTGGCTACTGCCCTGTTATTGCAGTAATAACAGATGCCCCATCTTACACGACTCCAGGACGACGCCACCTGCGAGTTGGTCCCGGCACATTTTACATTTGCCGGTCTCGACGTAGAGGTCGCAGCCGAAGGGCTCGTATAAAGGTCAGTGTCTCGGCGATTCATATTGTACGCTCTGAAGTAGCTTGTTGACAGCAGCTACAGTATACACGGAGACATGTTAGTCGGCAGCCTGAAAGAGAAACTGAGACAGCGAATCCTGTCCGCTTCGCTAGTTTTACAGCGACAGCCACATCCAGCGTTGCCATTCCACGCGAAGGAAGCTGGATACAATTCCTTGACGATAGATATGGAACACGGAGAAGCAGATCTGGAAGGTGTCCACTGGATGTGTCATGTAGCCGCTCTTCAAGGCATAACACCTCTTGTCAGAGTGCTGAAGAACTCTCCAACAGGTATAGCGAAAGTTCTTGACATGGGTGCCACCGGAGTCATTATTCCGCATGTAGAAAATGCCGATGAAGCTCGCAGGGCAGTATCGAGCGCTCGATTTCCAGAAAAGCGTCCGGGAGGAGGGCTTCGAGGTGTCAGTGGACCAGGTCTCATGACTGGCTACAAATTCGCCACAGCAAACGAGTTGAATGCACAGATCGTTGTTATTGTCATGGTCGAATCGCCTGCTGCCATCAACAATTGCGCAGGTACATGAACCACCAGTGCAGTGTGTATAGAATGACTACTGACGGGAGTAGAGATTGCTCAAGTCGATGGCATAGATGCAGTGCTGGTAGGATCCAATGATCTGACTGCAGAATTGGGTGTCCATGGCCAATTCGAATCGGCAGAATACCAGACAGCTCTGACGAGTATCGCTACTGCTTGCAATCCTCACGTCGCGTGGGGAATAGGAGGTGTTTATGGCAACGCAGCCGCACTGAAGTTCGCGAGAAATCTGGGCGCGACGTTCTTCTTCGCTGATGTGGACAAGAGAATCGAGAAGATTGGACTAGCAGCCAGTGTCAATCTTCTGAATTGCACTTGATGCCGGACTATGACAGAGTGGATTCCGTGAAATCACAGAAAAGAGTGACGAAGATCGATCCGGCTCATAACTGGTAGGCTTCCATAGCAGCGGCGAGAGAGGACTCACAAGTCGTAAGAATAGCATCTAGGCGCTGCAGCAAGGAAGGTACATAGCAAAGGGGAAGCTTCCGTAGTCTCAGACGAAGCTGCCTCAAAAACTGGCGAGGTAGCCAAATTTCATCTCTGAGGGGCTCCCCGTGATCAAAACATGAAAACATGGAGAGCGACATCTGCGCTGCGCCAAGTTGCTGCCCTGTCCAGGTTCAGTCAGGGAGGAGTCTGTGTCGCTATGCCTTTACCCATCATAGGGAACTGGATCGAGGGACTCAAGGACGCCTGGAAGCAGGCCAAACTTGAACACGAGCTGAGTAAAAGTCCGATGCACAACAGGGCTACTAGATTCGACGACATTCGGCGGGAGCGCAGGAAGGTTCGAACAGACACGCGTCTAGAGAAGGAAAGGCTCGGTCGTAGGGACGCAGGCGAGCGTCTAAGGCGTGCAGCTATCACGGGCACCAGCCGTCGTGGTCGTGTCCAGGGAGCGCGAGATACCGTACCGGACATCGCTGATAGCTCTATCTTGGACGCCAGTTTCCTACGCTCGATTGATCAGAAATGCAAAGGCCCGACGAAGACACCAATGGGCCCTCCAGACGTCCGCAGTGCAGAGCGAAGGCCATCAATGCTCGAGCCCGACAGAGACATCAGCAGAGACGGAAGCGAGAACCACAAAGTGACATCGACACAGCTGGAGGCGACCCTGGAACAAGCGAACTTGAAACGCTCACACTCATCAGTGGTCTCGATCTCAGATATCAACGAGGAATATATAATGCAGGTACAGCGCCGCGTCCGCCAACTGGAAACAGAGCTTGAGATCGCCCGCTCGCGGCTCAGCGTCTATGAGAAGGCTGATCGTACTACTCAGTGCAGACCGGATGATCTGACACGGCCCGCGGCCACAATCTCGATTCCGGCACATGGATCGGCAAGTCTCAGAGATGAATTGCAGACGTCAGACACGCCCTCTGTCCCGGAGGACGAGACCCGGGTCTTCGAAACCACCCCCTCGCAGCCATACACGAATGAGGAATCAACATCTAGTATCGCGAGCGACTCGGTGCAGCAAGCAGAGGCCGTGATCGAGAGTCGCACGCCCTACCGGAACAAGCAATCGGCAAGGTTTGAGAAGCCCGATAGCGATGCGTTCTGCCTGAGTCCGATTCCAATCGAATTCTCGCCTGTACGTGTGGAGCTGGCGGATGTGAGCAATGGAGAGATTGCGAGGAAGGAAGCTTTGCACGCGCTGAAGGAATGCCCGAAGCGGCCGGCGTGAGGCTGGCGAGGGGCCCGCATTCACATTGGAAAAGATTAGATATGTGATGACCTCAAGAACAGGATTGCCTTCCCCACGCAGGACCATGACTTTCCATGTCCAGTACCTTTGGCACCCTGCCATCCTCGAGCTGGCGACTCCCCGTGAATGCCAGTCGTGTGTATACGTGAGGGGGGCACGGAAAAAGACGGACGGGTGTGTCACACGTGCCACCGGGGGCAGAGCCTAAAGAGTTCGGATCTACGGACGCGCTTATCTCTGGGGAAGCAGCTCATGATCAGAGCCTCCCACGCACCCACGCACCCAACTCTCGCACCCTCCCCCCTCCACAGTCTCCCTCCCTTTCTCTGTCCCCTGCCTGTCTGTCCTCACTGCACGTCTGCTTCTCCTAGACTGTCACGATCCTCTATCTGTCTCTAGACGCGACAGCTTGGGATGGAGTTCCTGACGAAAGCCCCGCGGTAGGCGCCCAAACTAGTCGTGTGAGCATCTCGCTGATAGAGTGTACAGAGGCTGTCCAGCTCAGGACGAATATGGTCTCCTTGTCTCTCATGTCATTGAGAGGCTCAGCGGACAGTGTATCTACGGTACCCAGGCATCACTCTCTTGGTACTTTGGATATATGTCTCTCATATGTTGGTTCCAGGGTGAGTGACCTCCACCATACGAAGATTTCCAGGGTACCCGAGCTGACGTGTCGTAGCACAGTTTCCCCAACTGATCCTCAATCTACAGCGGAGTTCGACGGATGGCGTCTCACCGGGATTCCTTGCAAATTGGATGATTGGCGACGTCACCAATCTGCTGGGGTGTGTCCTCACGAAGCAGCTGCCTTTCCAGACGCTTCTGGCGACTTACTACTGTTTCATCGACAGCTGTCTCGTGTGTCAGTACTTCTTCTACAATGTCATCCGGCGCCCGAGCTTCATCGTCCTGGACGGGGTTGAACAAGTGGCTCCCGAAGTAGCACCGCGGCCGACCAAGTGGAACTTCAACCCAAATTCGTTACTCGTCATCGCGATGCTGGTCTCTGGTGCAAGTGCGCAGCACATTCGGAGCGAAGAGTCCACAACTCGAACGATAGGTATTGTCGCTGCATGGTCGTCAAGCTTGCTTTACTTCACCTCGAGACTCCCTCAGATGTGAGCCTTTCCCTTAGGCAGAGACGCACAGACCTGGCGCTGACATGATTTTTAGCTACAAAAACTATACTAGAAAGTCTACGGAAGGGCTCTCCGTCCTGCTCTTCGTGGCTGCGTTTCTCGGCAACCTCTTCTACACGCTCTCGATCGTCGTATCGCCCTTGGCTTGGCCAAGCGAGAGTCAGCATGGAGACGACGCCAGCGCTTTCCTGCTTGGCGCCCTGCCGTTCCTCATCGGGTCTGCGGGAACGCTCTGTTTTGACGTCGCCATCGTGACACAATGGGCGTACTACAGACCGTCCAGACCCCTCTTTGACATTTCATTCTCCTTTCAGCGGGTGAGGACCGAGACGCGAAGGCAGCCGGAAGCAGCTGCACTTCTCAGGCAGAGCATCGAGAACTACGGCGGTCTGGGATTCGTCGCCCGAGGCTCGCCAACAGGAGAAGATTGCGGAGTCTAGAGATCCCGGGGAGCAGCATACACGGCACAATCATCAGTCCACACATGTGGGTTTATACAACGATCATGCATTTTATTCCATGGCAACGCAAGGAGTTGAACTTTTTAAGTTGAGACTTTTCAATGGGGCGGGTGACATTCAGCATCAGAGGGGTTTTTTTTAAACATTAGCATCATGGGTTGAGAGGGTTACTTATTTATATATACACATTAAGAGGACGAAATCTTTTCACTGCATAGCCAACGCTTCTGTTTATCCCCTACATTATCTTGGAAACCACTTTTTCCCATCTTCCATTGCCCATCTGAAGAAATGCTCAATTTTCAAGACGCATCCAATGTCGACATGACACGAGTACGTGATGATGCGCGACGCAATTGTACGTATCCAAGATCATGGCTTCCCCCCGGGCTGCGGCCCGTCACTCACCACGCGCGCGCCCGAGGCTTACGGTGCACCAAAAAAAAAAGTCGGTAGTTGATGCGATCAAAAATCCCATCGCTCGTTCTTTAGAGTGCACGTTTTTTCGACTTAAGTACGCCTCGTGTGCGCGGAAAAAAAAAAGTGCCCGGTGGTGTTGTAGGATTACACACTCTTTTTCTTTTTTGCCAAGATTTCTGGTTGCCTTTTTTTTTTTCTTTAGTAAATCGGATCGGTACCGGTCAACGGTATGCGCGTGATTGGCTTTTAGTCTGTGCGTATGATGAGGAAAAAGTCCCGATGTGTGTGGGTGCTGGATGAAACGCGGGAAATAATTCTCCAAAGGACGGTAACCTCGGGTGACTTATGAGTGACTCGTCCGGCTCGGTCGGAAGAAAGGTACGGAGAGAGTGGTGGTCGTGCGGATAGGGAGAAGTTGGCATCCCGACGGTAGATAAGTCTGCCAGTTTGCGAATGTCCGAGGCCATAAAGGACGTCCTGTGAGTGTTGAAATTGTTGTTGTGGTCATTGTTGGTATTTGCCTTCCAATGCATATGGGGTGGATTGTGGTACGCGTGTGAAACTTTGCCATGTCCACTGTGCTGAACCATTCTGCCGCCTGTTGTTGTTGAACCTCGTGGAGCCTGCTCCTCGGGATGTTTTCGTGGTCGATCATCATGATGATCATAGGTGGAAGGGTCGGGGAACATATCACACTCGGGCGTATGCAGTGCGAGAGGTGGACGTCGAGATGGTGGAGGTGGAGGTGCCGGATACTTCCTGTGTTCTGTATGGCCATGGCCTCTGCTCGTATGAAAATGAAGGGGTGCAGCGGGCGATTCTGTAGAGGGATCCGAGTCCAGAGACCGCCGTATACTGACGTCCGTTGAATTTCTTGAGACGTAACCCAGATCGTGCGGCCTCCTTGCGTAATTTGGTCCATCTGAAATAGCTTCGGGCCTCTGATAGGGCACCGGTAGATCAGGGCAGTCATTCTCGAGACCGAGTCGAGGCTTCTTACGAATCCTAATGTCCTTGCGAATGCGTATCTTGAGCCCCTGATCGGAAAAGGTCTTTGACAATTCTGTGCTGTTGGACATGCCTGGGAAACGCTTGGCAGAGTAGACCGTGAAGACGTCGGAGAAGCAGTGGGCCACGTTGCTCACATTCATGCGAGAGCGGCCAAAGACATCGAAGCGCAGGCAGTAACTGCCCTCTGACCGTACGTTGAGATTGGAGAAGACGAAGAAGGCTGCAGCCTGGTTGGCCCTGGCGGGATCCTTTAGATAAAAGATGGACGATAGCGTTGTCCCAGTGAGCAAATTCGAGGCGAGAGGTTGTGGTCCCCTTTCCCCGGACCACGCGGACCCTTCTGCCTGCGCAGCGGTGGCGGCAGCAGTGTCGTCGACCAGTGTTGCAATGGCGAAAAAGGACGAAGTGTCCTCGTCGGCGAATAGCTCCGTTAATGCGTTACGGCGAAGCTGCAGGATGACAATAGGATCGATCGGTCTCCTGTCCGGACGATCCGCGGACCCACAAGCCCTCGCTGCGACAGGTTGTTGCCGGACAAAGACGCTGTAGTCCGAGTAGTTGACAGATTCCGCCATGTCCTTGTGAAACGGCGGACGGACGTACAGCAGTGTTTCGCCGAGGCTATGAACGGCTAATGGCTAACGTACGGGCCACGAGGTGGACGTACTCTCTTATGGAGACCAATGGTGGACCCGGAGACGATAGGTATACAAGACAGGTGGTACTGGTCGTGAGTGAGAGGCGTCACTATAGAGGACGTATCTCAAGGGGGGGAGGGCGGAAGGTCCGGCCTGATATAGCGTCGGGGTCCCGTCTCTTGGAAGCACACCGGCCGTGTCGATGAGATTAAGATATATCGATAGTAAAGGTGACGACGTACACCCAAGGAGTCGAGCGAAACAGGGCCGAGAATTTGGGGAATCGAAGGACGCCGGTGGGCGGTTCAGAGGATTATGGGAAGCGAAGTCGGGCGACGCCACATTATCCCAAAGGCAATTCAATTTTCCATTACTTCATAACTCCCGTGGTAATATCCACATCGCCGCGAGTGGATAGCCTACGACGTACGCTGGAGACGAGACCTTCCTGTCTCGGCTCCGGTATTCGTTTCCTGGGCCGCTGGACGAATTTACGAAGCTCCCATGTGTCGTGTGGCCGAGGACGTGGGTGTGGGTGTGCGTGTGGGTTCCTGGAGGATCATGGACCCGTGCGTGCCAGGGAAAATCATGGGCGTACGGCCTGGCTGCCAGGCGTTGTGGCCGTCTGGGCGGCGTGTGGGCGCGAACCGTCTGATACACTTCTGCGCGAATCCCGAACGACAGGAGATCACGGGCGCGTCCGTCGTGATGTCCGCCAAGCCGAGCCGCAGTCCATCTGTCGCCACGATTGGATGCGATATACAGCCACGCTCATGCCCCCTAGCGAGGAATCTCCGGCCGCATCGACCCCTCAATTAAGCACTATATTTCAAGATCAATCGTTGGCCGATCTAATGGCGGCAGTTGTTCAGGTCCATCAAGGCGTACGCGGGGATCAAAAGCGTCCCTTTCGTCATCGGTTGCGCCCTCACTCCAGCACATCCTCGTGCTCCCGCCGGCTGCTGGGGCGAAGAGTGCTGCCCACAAGTTGTTGTCACCTTCAATCATAGTAGTTTGTCGTTTAGTCGCCAATATCTACCTCTTTTCGTATATTCGCAACGCCTTGCCCCCCGGTCATCGCGTAGCAATTCTCGTTTACGTGGACGCAGCAATGTCGCAAAGACCTCGTTTGCGACACTTGCCTACTCTGCAGATCTAGCCTGTGTATGATCTTCATGGAGAATACGAGGTCGTCACATCGAATTCTGTCAAGCGACTGTCTATTCGTCACATGCTGATTGGTCGCATCCTATCTCTAGCTCGTTCAAAGGCATCTGACAGGAAATGGGGGGTTCAGCGGGGTCGGCTCGCTTGGAAAAACCGTTCTTTCTCGCTATCAAATTCACACATGTCGACCTTCGTCGTAGGCTTGTTTGGCTGCCAAGTGTCAATCGCCATGTGCGACCCCAATCGTCGGCCACGAGGGAAGGCTTAATCAAATGAGACCACTGGCTTTCATTCCTGTTAACAGCGAATACATACACAAAAGACCCTCTTGTCTTCAGATGAGCCCTCTAGTGAGAGATGCATAGCGACAATAAGGACCGAACTCGTTTGTGCGGCAGACTGGGTCGAATTTGGAAATGGTGCACTACGACACGCGCCAAAATGATACGGTGTGGGAGTCCTAATCCCACGCCAGCACGTTTGATGTCTCAACCTAAGCGCAGCCATCACGGGACACAGCAATTCATGCCGAGGAATCCGACTGATATACTAGCGCAAGCCCCTCGAGCATGGTCCTGAAGTGTTGTGGTTTATGTGTTACGGTGCCAAGACCTGGCTTGTTTCAATTTTGTTCTCATTCGCACATGATCTGTCTATGACGCTCATCGTGTTTATGTTCTCGTTGCATGATCTGGGCTATTCCGATGTTCACCACCCGCCAAGCATCATGGATTTCTGCATGCTGAAGACGGCGGGCCGAGTCGTGTAAGTCACGCAAAGCATGACACCGCAGCTCATATCGTGCTGGAAGTCCGCACGCGGAGACTTATGACACGTGGTAGCATCGCACTTTGCCACTCACTTGCAGATCTCGGCACTTGAGTCGAGCCTTCACATGACCCTCGTGTCAGTTAAGACAAGACAAGGGAAAGGTTCGCGTTCTCGCGTGCCGTAGATGCCTTTTATGAGGCTTTCGCAGGGTCAAACGGGAGTCAATGACGCCAAATCAAATAGCGGCTAAGTCGTGCCCCTGGGATCGTCCTGTACGAATTCTACATGTACGAGTCCGGGCCATGTTGTTCCATATCACGCGATACCGCCGAGCCGGGCAGAGACAATGATTGTAGTGCCATGCTCGATCAACCAGGAGATTGGCGTCCACAAGTCAGATCTTGCCCCTTCTCAAGGCTGATCTTTGCGCCGCGATTCAATCAACAGGCACGTGCTGACACGCGTTCGCACGATCAATTTGATGGCAAGTTTCACATGCAACCTCAGGCTTGAATCCTGAGTGAGGGAGTAATTCTTTTACCGAGGCCAATCTGATCGATGCGATAGTGTCATGTCCACGACATGGTCCGTTATCTGGAACAATCTAGTACATTAGTACCTGAATCTAGCTTCGCACGAGGAAAAGCCCCATCTCCCAGTCTCCTGGGTGGCAAGACTTATCCCAGACGCGACTCGTGAACAGCGAGGAAATGAACGACTATCCGTGCGCAAGTCCTTCGAAAGAAGCACGATGCAAACGTTAGAGTGAATCACAATAATACTATGACACATAAAGCACGCAGCCAGTTAGTTGTTTGAGGGCGGGACGACTGCAGTAGACAAGTCTGCATCCATCTACATTCCTACATGGCACGCGCACGCTGCACTTTTCCTATCGATAGCCGAGTGGCAACGCCCATGGGGTCTGATTAAGTTGCTGACACAATCTAGCATGATATGAGGAGCAGCCGTTCTTGGAGCTCTCACACCCCTGACATATGCCACTCCATTAGGAGTTCTGCCGAGATCATCGATCAACCGCGGCTTGTCCGGCACGCAGGGTTACTTTGCGAGCATCTGCAGCCCACGACGGAATAACATTGCAGAATGAAAGCCAATTACTGCTTACTTTGAAAAAGTAGGCCATTTGAACACGATTTGCCGATGCGCCTGGAAACTCAGGACTTCAGGAAGATAAAAGAGGGACCTGCAGCACTTCATGCACGCAGCTTGACGCCTCACCATGCAACCCTGATAAAACAAGTGAATTGGTCAGCACGCGCAATAGAATGATGACCACAATCACAACTAGTTTCTTCGTAACGATCTTGTGACCTGACATTCCTCGTGACAATAGTCCTTCAACATGCAAGAGAGCTTGTCCGAGGGCTGTGCTTCGCTGCAGGAACAACGCGAGCGACTCACACGTGCTTGGTTTCGTTGGGAATTTTTTGATCAGGAGTTGAGGCGCTAGTGTTTCTGGCCCGACAGACCCACAGACAGGCCACTCCAGCTTCCTCCATTTAATCCCTCCCTCAGACCCCTCTCGCCTCCAGCAACTCTTTCTCAGGTTACCGAAAACCACACGAGTACGACAGCAAGCTATGTCTGAGGTCAGACAGAGACAAAGCCAGGTGGATGCTCCTGCTCAGCAGAAGAAGCCAAAGACCTACTTTGACACCTATGGCAGAGAGTTCGTTCTTCCTGACTTTACCATCAAGGAGATCTATGAGGCTATCCCAGAGCACTGTTTCGAGCGCAACACAATCACTTCCATGTCATATGTCGTTCGGGATTTGTTCCTTGTAGCATGCCTCGGATACGCCGCGACTTATATTCAATACATCCCGTCTCAGGCACTTCGTGTGCTTGCCTGGGGTGCTTACACCATCGCACAGGGCTGCGTCGGAACCGGTCTCTGGATTCTTGCACACGAGTGTGGACACTCGGCTTTCTCACCTTCGAAGAAGATCAACGACACTGTCGGATTCATCCTCCATTCAGCTCTCTTGGTACCATACTTTTCGTGGAAGTTCTCGCATGCTCGACACCACCAGATGACCGGTCACTTGGCCAAGGACATGGTCTTTGTGCCAAAGACACGATCTGCCAAGATTGCTTCCAAGGGAGCTGACCCAGCCGATTACCCTGTTGAGGCACCAGCTGGTGTAGATGAGCACGAGCACGAATCCAAGTTTATGGAGCTCATTGAGGAGACTCCACTTGCGACTGCCTGGGTATTGTTCATCCAGCAGGTTGGTGGATGGCCCGCTTATCTCTTCTTCAATGTCACCGGTCAGGAATACAAGGGTTACTCTACCAAGGAGATCAACCACTTCTGGCCCTTCTCTCCTCTGTTCAAGTCTGAGCAACGAGTCGAGATCGCCTTGTCCGACCTTGGACTCATGTTCACGTCGCTTTGTTTGTATCTTGCTTACCAGAGATTTGGCTTGGCTGCTGTCGTTCTCTACTACGGCTTGCCATACCTCATTGTCAACAACAACTTGGTCATGATCACTTTCTTGCAGCACACCGACCCAGCTCTTCCACACTACCGAGAGGGTGAATGGAACTATGCCCGAGGTGCTTCGGCAACCATCGACCGAGACTTTGGATGGATCGGCAAGCACATTTTCCACGGAATCATCGAGACCCACGTCTGCCACCACCTCATCGCTCGAATTCCTTTCTACAATGCCGACGAGGCGACTGTTCACATCAAGAAGGTCATGGGTGGACACTATCAGATTGACCGTACCAACTTTTTCATTTCCCTCTACCGAGCTGCCCGTACTTGTCAGTTTGTCGACGACACTGGTGACGTGGTCTTTTACCAAAACGCCAACGGTCTCGGACACAACGCCGATGGTAATTCTTGTCTCGTCTGTCATTGCAATCACCCGTACTAATATGTCTAGGCAAGCTCAACCGAGTACAAGTCTCTGCCAATTAAAAGCAGGCCCAATCGGGAGGTTATTGCTGTCGGTCACCTTCGTATAAGAAAAAAAGGTATAAATTAGAATTCAGTCGCAGCGGGAGTCAAGTCGTGGGAAGGCGTAGATGGTCCTCGGTTCAGCAATTGATCTTTGATTCCCCGTAGTACATGTATACAAAACGTGCGCTGATCTGCTGCACTTACTGCAAGCGAAGTCTCCACATCAATGATTGATTGCTGTAATCTGTGAATCTTTGCCTAGAATGATTGACGATTGCCGTGTCGTGTTGATACATTGATGGAAGAGGCATGCGCGTTTCAGCAAATACATCGACTCTGTTTGGTCGCTCTAGATGGAACGAGATGTGAACGTTTGTCACGCGTAGATTACTTACAGAGATCAGCAGAGATGCCTGTGACCCAGCACTTTTTACACTTTAGTACGTGCAAAACTCTTGGATCATACAAAGTTTGGTGATTCGCAAGCAAGTTGCAAGAAGAAAAAGAAAAGGTCTTGACATGTTTACGAAAGGGAAAAAGAATACGACGATGCACTTGATGAGCGGTAGATTGTGTCTGCCATGCACGCGCGTTCCAACTCGTGGTAAAAACGAATTGAAAAGTGAAAACGATGAGGTGATGGTGATGGAAAAAGGACAAATGGAACGAGAAATCAGGGCGTTGATTGTTGGATTAAAGGACGGCATTGAACTCTGTTTGGAAACGTTGGAAGCGTCTCGTTCCGTCATTGAGGACGAGGCCGACGACGATGATCAAACTGAAGCTGTGGTCTCGCAAGATACGAGTCGAGTAGGATGAAGTTCCTTATACATTACGTCTGTTAAGCTATGGAATTATATGCGTGAGATTATCTGAGTATGGATTGTGCTTGATTAGTGGGTTGGGACTGAACAGAGGACCTTCATTTGTGAGCCAGGGATCCCTGGTGGTTTCGAGGCGTCGGAGGCATCGATGGTTGCACCGACAGAGGCACCGCAGGCGCCAAACGTAGCGAATTGAGCGGTGCGCAAGTTTTGGAGGTCGAGGGTTGCGCGATCGGCAGCTTGGACGATACCGGCCGGTTGGTTCTGGAGTTGTCTGATTTGAGCGATAGCGCCCATCGATTGACCGATGGCGGTGCCTGCATTCTCAAACGCAGTGATGCCCGAACTGTCGATCCTCGTCCCAGCTCGACTCGTCAATATCTTGGCGTCCGTCTGCATCGCAGTCTGTGCCGCCTGAGCTGCCGCAGAAACAGGACTCCCCGAACTCGCTGCCACCAGTGCGTTGACTGAACCAGCAGCCACTTGCCACTCACCTAACCTTTCTGTCAGTTCTCTCACATCCTATCATGCTCCATTTTTTTACACCGCATTAAGTTAAAAAAAAAAGAAAAAAGGATCTTGCGGAACGTACTTGCCACTCGTGAGAGTGATTGTGCACAAATGTCAGTGATGCCAGCTTGTTGCATCTGTTGATTTGCAAATTGGACCACTTTGGCATCTAGCTTCGGCAAGGTCGATTTACCACCACCCGACTGAGCTTGAGCCTGAGCTTGAGTCTGACCCAATACCATAGTGCTGCAACAACAACCCAACAAGACGTAAGATGTGGCCATGATCAGTCTCATAATTCTCCGTCTACTGTCTTGTCGTGACAATTCCCTTGATGCTTCAGGGTTTTTTTTTTTTTGCAGACAACTTCTTTTTTATAGTCGACACCCCTTGCCCCCCCGAGACCAAAAAGGAAAACGAGACGTCTCAACGGTCGATGAGAATCGTCGGGGGCCGTAGAGCTGAGACAACAAAGAGTTGCATCGGATTGGTGAAACACTCTCACTGGCACGACACTCCCAACGTACGTTTCGATTCCAGCCGTCCGTTGCGAGTGAGCTAGCCAATTGAAGAACGATTGAACAAACGAATGCATGATTCTATTCACACATTAGCAACCTTCAAAAAACATCATGTACGAAGAAAAGGAGAACGAAGATAGGAAAAAAGGTCAGTGAATCAAAGTGAGTTTTTTTCATAGCGTTGGATAAAAGAGTAACAATGCTGGAAAATGTAAAAGCGCTCCATTCTTTTCCATCGCACACAACCATATATAATGTGCTCCCGCAATGTTTTACTTGGCCTTGAAACCTCTGGATGCTCGTCGACCTCTGGCTCGCTCGAACTTTCGTCCCTTGGAGACGACGAAAGGAGCGGCGTCGGTACCTGGACCCATGCCGAAGTGTCGGAC
The DNA here is from genome assembly GCA_008802775.1 of Taphrina betulina. Taxonomy (NCBI): domain Eukaryota; kingdom Fungi; phylum Ascomycota; class Taphrinomycetes; order Taphrinales; family Taphrinaceae; genus Taphrina; species Taphrina betulina. Next base: position 217,067 of record VWSI01000019.1, read on the forward strand.
GGACTCTCGGTTGTTCTTCTTTCCTCGGAGGAGCATGATGTTGGATCCGGTGGGTGCTCGCATGGCAAGCTCGTCGAGGGTGATGCACTCACCTCCGGCCTTTGTGATTCTAGCTCGGGCGGACGTGGTAAATCTCAGGGCGGCGATGGAGAGTTTTGGGACGTTGATCAATCGGTTGTCGTCGGTGATGGTTCCGACGATGGCGACGGTTCGCTCGGCCTTGGAGGCATCCTTAGGATCCGTGATTTGTCGGGCAATGTTGGAGATCGAGACGGGAGGTCTGTTGATCTTGGACATGAACAATCTTCGGAGGATGACCTTGTTGAACTTCGAGTCCGTTCGTCGGGCGAGGAATCGATACAGCTTGACGAGAAGCTTCAGGTATACATTGTCGGATTTAGGAGCGGTTCTCTGACCCTTCTTGACGTCTATCGTCACGTTAACACCACCGATACAAGAGAAGAGAATAAAGGGTCTCCCTCCGAGAGAACGAGCCTGCGACCCAAAAAGGACCTCCAGTCTGCTTGCTTTGCTTGCTTGCTAGCAGCCAAGAAAAGACTAGGAATCCAGACCACAGGACACATCTCTGGGAGAGAAACCACGGGCGTACTAACGGTGCTTGTCCAAATCGATACCCATTTTCTGCTGGTTAGTAGAGGGGGGGAGGTGGTGGGAATTAAGAGAAAGGGTGGATGGAAGGATATCACCCAAATTCTTTTCCTGCGTGACAAGGAGCGGGAAGAGCGTGCGGCGGCTGCCAGGAGACTGCTGATTGAGCCTGGTCACGTGTACATTTTTCTAATCTCGTGTACACTTCGCCGCGATACGAAAGGTAATGTTCGGAGCGGGACGGCGCGGGACGGGACGGCCCGTCTGAGGGCGGGAAGGGATTCCCGAGTGGGTCGGGTGCTTGTGAGTTATTGGGCATGGGGGATCCGAGAGGGAAAGATCCGGTAGACGCTGCTGCTGCTGCTGCTGCTCCTCAAGGGGAACGTCTCGACGAGAAAACAAAGGGCTAGTAGCTGCAGGGGGATCTTGGATTTGGAAGTGCCAGTCTTTCTCTCTCGCTCTCTCTTTATAATTACTCGAGTCATTCTGGATCCGGGCGTCTGCGGACGATGACCTCTACCACGACGAGTCAGTCTCCGACGACGCTCCCCTCCTCGGTGGCAGGGGCTGCGCCGGTCACTCGTCCTGCTTCCACCGGTGGCTTCTTCTCTTCGGCATTCATGAGCAATTTCATCGCTGGCGGAATGGCCGGCTGCGTGTCCCGCACGGTGGTGTCTCCCTTGGAGCGGATGAAGATCATCTATCAGATCCAGACTCCCGGCAGTCAGAACTACAAGGGCATCTGGCCGACCCTCGTCAAGATGTGGAAGGAGGAAGGTTGGCGTGGCTATATGCGTGGGAACGGCTCGAATTGCCTGAGGATATTCCCCTACTCTGCGATCCAGTTTGCTTCTTACAACATATACAAGCCATACCTCATGCCGGCCGGGGAGACTGATTTGCCCGTGGGACTGAGGCTGTTTGCCGGTGGACTCGCCGGTGTGACGTCTGTCGCCGTGACGTATCCCCTCGACATTACGAGGACACGTCTGAGCATCCAGTGTGCGGATCTCTCGAACCTGACAAAGGCGCAACAGCAGAACCTCCCGGGCATGTGGGGTGTCATGAAGGACATTTATAAACTCGAGGGCGGGTTCCATGGATTATATCGCGGCATCATGCCCACCATCTACGGCGTGGCTCCCTACGTCGGCATCAATTTCGCCGTCTACGAGTCCGTCCGTAAGCGATTCGTCGAAATTGAGGGCGGCGGTGAACCGACCGCGGTGCAAAAGCTGGCGAGCGGTGCAGTGTCCGGTGCAGTCGCACAGTTCCTGACGTACCCTTTTGACGTGTTGAGACGCAGGTTCCAAGTGACGAGTATGATGGGAAATCCGTATAGAAACGTCTGGCATGCATGTCAAGTCATCATGGCACGCGAGGGACTCAGGGGATTCTACCAAGGATTGGCCGCCAACTTACTCAAGGTCGTTCCTTCCATGTCTTCCTCCTTCCTAACATTTGAAATGACGAGGACTTATTTGCTCAAATTGCAGCTTTAATTAGTTTGTACATATTATCTAACAAGAACAAGACTATTTTTTTTTCTACTACGCATCCGATTGTGATGGTTGTAATTTAGTGCGCAACGATTTAATGGTCAAATCTCTCGCGTTCAGTAATCGTTGGAGCGTGGGTAAATTTTGCGTATCGTAACGCTTGGGATTATTTTGCTGACTGCTGGAAAAGGGCGGAAGTGACAACGACAACGATGACGCAGACGCCTGACTCAGACTGACTTCATCGCTGTTTTGGGGGAGATCTATCATGGAGCGTAGAGTATCGATAGTCTTGTCTCTCGCATTCAACAATCGTTTCGTCTTTTCTTTGGCCTGAGTATCGAGGGATCGGAGATGTTTATATGACATGATGGCGTCTCTCGCACACTGCGTCATGTGTTGGAACCGAATGGGTCCCAACATGATGCCACCAAACTCTCGAATACAGACGAGCAAGCCGTACACGTCCATGGACTCGACGACATCCGATAATTTTTTGCCTGAGAATCGCTCACCGTCGTCGTCGTACCCTCGATCGAGCCCGATTTCCCGGTCGTTGAACCGGTGCGCAGTCATGGCGTGATCCACCTTGTCGCACACGGGGGACGCCTTGAACAATCTCATGAACGGTGCAATCTGCGCCGACGAAGTTAACGGGACAAAAAACGCCTGGAACATTGACGCGCGATCGTGAATCTTTTGAGAAGTGCCCGTCATTGCAGGAAACTCGAACCCGGATGTCAATGATACCTGAACGTCGCCGCCGCCGGTGCTCGACAAGATCGACTGTCTCTTCTTCACCGGTGACGACGACGACGACGCCGCACCTGTGTCAAATTCATACGATCGCTTCATTCATCCACCCAGTCACTCGTCCATCAAACAATTCATGAATTGATCTCCATGCAGAGACTGAACTCGAATCATCTGGATGACGAGATGCGAATTTCATCCGCACACTCGGTGAGGAGCCGGCGCGGATCCTCTTCTCTACTTCCCTCTCACCCGCCGTCAACGCCAATCTTACAGCCCACAAAGCACATCTCACACGATTAAGGTGTAATCAATTAAGTGTTTTTTATCGTCTCATGAAATAATTATGGAGTCTAGTCTTTTTCATATCGCAGTCGCCCATGTGCTTGATGTCAATTCTTGAGAATTTTATTTTTCTCTCATCTCCGGATCCCGGTGAAGTGGACTTCTTGCATGCCACCAGTGATCACCTCCTCTACAAAGGCATCCGTCTTGTCGTCCCAAGAGTACTTGCACAGGTCCGCCCCGTACGATCGAGGCACTATGCAGTAACATACCTCCAGAGGAATCTCTAGATCCGTCGCCTGCTGTTGCGTCAGATCTAGAAAGTAACTGAGCAAGATTCTGGATATGACTCGATGCGAGATCATCAAGATGTGATGCTTCGCCCTCTCCACCTCCACGACGACCGGGGACAGCCTGTGGACGACATCCAGATAGCTTTCGCCGCCAGGATAGCGGTAGTGTAGTTTGTCTCTTCTTCGTGCCTCGTACTCGCGGGGTAACTGTTTCTCGATCTCGCGGTAGGTCAGGTTTTCGCAGATGCCCGAGTCGATTTCGTCCATGATCTTGAATTCCTTCACGTCGTAGACATCCTCGTCAAAGTCCTTGGCCGTCTGTTTGCTCCTCATCAACGAGCTCGTCCAGACCGAGAATGGTTTCTCCGGAGGCGGCGTCTCGTCCGAGTAATAACCATCCCTCGGTTGGGGATTGGCGACCCAGTGATCGTCAGGTTGCGGGATGGTCCTTGGGTGGAAGCTCCACTGATCCATCTGATGCTGCCGAAACTTCTGACGTTCTTGGTCAATCAGTCTCGTGAGAGCAGCGGCGTATTTCTGACCGCGCGAAGTGAGAGGAGCATCGCCTCCAAGCCGGCCAGAGACATTGTCCTCACTTTCCCCATGGCGTGTTATGAAAATGAGACGTTCAGCAAGATTGAGATTGAGCAGGAAGAAGACGGTCTGTCCTGCGAGAAACCCTTCGATGTTGTGTGAGACCAGCTTCTTACCGACGTTGATGATTTGCACGAAGGACTGATTGTCCTTCTCCTCCTCCTCGCCTATCGTCTCGTATGCCGCCTCGTAGTTACGAACCCTGGCTTTGAAATCCTTCAGCGCTTCCACGGGATCTTTGCCCTTGTAGTCCGGGCCCTGAAGCTTCAGTCGCATGTTTGCCTCGAGTAATTCCGTATCTGTACATATCGACTCTACAAACAGTACCTTGAGATCCTCCTCCTTGTGAATTCGTTCCATGATTGCCCTTCTGCGCTTTCTCGTGGAGTTCGTAGCGTCGAAGATGCCAACAGTGCCCTTCTCGTTCACAACCCAATGGATCAAGGATTCTAGTGTCTCGATTGCGAGTTGTTCGCGAATGGTTTGGGCTTCGACATTCTTGTTGTCAAAAAAGTCAGCATCTTGAGTGGAGTTGTTAGCGTGCTGACGACGACGATCACCACAATTAAAGATCCGACAGTCGTGTCCACTCCAGTTGAAGTACCTCGCGAGTTTCTTGACGATGTAGCTCTTGCCTCTAGCCGGCAAGCCTACCATCACGATGACGAGCTTCGAAGCTGTCTGATTGATCGACCCATTCGGCGATATCCTACTCGTCGTCACGCCAGGAACCGAAAGCGTCTGAGCGCGCGGCATCAGACGGGGCGAGCTCGGAGCAGTCTGCGTAGGAGTCGCCGAAGCGGAATAAGGGGTGTCGCCCCTGGCACCTGCATTCGTCTGGCTGCAATTCCTGGCGGCCGACAGGGCAGTCTTCTGCAGAAGGAAACGAGTCGTCTCGAGCGGATCATCATGATGATGAGAAGGAGGCGAGAGCTCCAGAGCAGGCATAGCAAGGTCGGACGGCGCCCTCAGACGACGATTGGGGCCAACATCGTGAGATGGACCCATGGTCGGAAGAATAGCTTCGCCTTGGACGTACCTCACGCCGCTGTAGTAGTGAAAGAAGACCCAGTGACTAAAGCCTTATCTAGCCTCCGCCAACGCAGTCAAGAGCCAGGCCAAAGGGAGCGACGAAAGCGTTGACTCACACCAACAACGGGCCCAGCACCAAAAGTCGCTTCATCACCGCGAATCTCAAAAACAATCGGAGGCGCTCACATCGTGCACCGATTTCTACCCGTCCAGGTGCCGGTGGCTTCACTGATGGGAGACTTGGGACACAGAACATGAACTACAACAAGGGTGTTTCAACCAGCGGTGATGCAAAGGTTGACGCTGCGACCAGGGCCATGGCTGACATCGTGGAATTATGGTCTGATGACGGATCGCTTCTTACTCAATAGCGACTCGAGCCTATATTAGAGCTAGCTAGCTCATCACGAGCCTCCATATGCTCTACTTTTTGGTCCACAGTGGTGTCCTGGAGGCAGTTAGCTACCTGCGTCCACGGGGTTGAGGGTGGACTTACTTGACCATGACACTGATGACTTCATACAGAACATCCGCAGCAGCGATGACTGTGATTTCTGCGCTCGAGTCGTATGGCGTGGCGACTTCGACGATATCTGCTCCGACGATTCTCATGCCGTCCAGTCCGCGTAGGATGGTCCTCAGTTCCCTTGTGCTCCAGCCTCCGGTCTCTGGTGTTCCTGTGGCTGGGGCGAATGCTGGGTCGAGCACATCGATGTCGATCGAGAGGTAGACCGGACCGTCCCCTACGACTTCCCAGATCTTGTCGATGATTCCCTGAGTGCCGATTCGGTCAATCTCCTTGGCCTCCACGATGGTGAATCCGCAGTTGCCGTCGTTGTCGTAATCACTTGGCCCACTGAGGGTCGTTCGGATGCCGCAGTGGATGTTGGAATTGTTCGAGACGAGACCTTCGTTGGCAGCATGCCAGAAGTATGTTCCGTGGTTGATCGCCGCTTGCTTCGAGGGGCTGCCACCAAAGACCTTGGGCTTCCACGTATCGAGATGTGAGTCAAAGTGAATGACCTTCACACTGCCATAGACACTGTTGATCGATCTGAGGAGTGGAAGCACGATAGTGTGGTCTCCACCCAAGGTCACAATACGCGGGTGGACCTTGCCGTCCTTGGCGTAGGGAACCTTCTCGTGAGATCCACTTGCTGTGGTTCTGTGCAGCAGTTCCTTGTGTCCCGATTCGATCTGCTCAATAGCAATGGCGTTGTCATACGAAGTCACAGGGATATCTCCGCCTAAGTCGTCAGATCGCCTCTGGTACACATATCGTGCTATTCTTACAGTCGATCATCTTTGCCCAAGAGTTGAAAGGGTTGACATCGAGGTTCACATTATACCTAGATGGTCAGCTGTGCTCACAGATTTGCACGGGGTGCTTGCCCTCCATAAAGATTGAGACGTCGAGAGCCCTGTCTGATACCCGAGGGCCCGAATCTTGCGCCGGCTATGGCAGTCAATATTCATCCACAATCGTAAAGCTGAAGGAATAGCATACGTCTGTACGACGTCGCGGTATCGAATGGTGCGCCGAGGAACGCAATATCGAAATCAACGTCCTTGTTCTCCAAGCACTTGAAGTAATCGATTTTGCCGAAAGTCTAGCCTGTGTCAGCTGCATGCTCCATACGAGGAACGATTCCATACTGAAATTCCTGCAAAGACACTGTCGGCCTGAGTCTCGCCATCTCCATTCTGATTGAGGTAATAGTTCTTAGCGGTCAGTCCGATGCATAAGCCATTGCTACGCGATATCTTACAGGATACTCGGACTGTTTGGTCTCGTACTCGAACGGCTTTTGCTCTGCCACGCTCATCGCTGCCACAAAGGGCACGACAGCAAGGAGAGATAGGTTCTTCATGATCATGGCGAAGGAGTGGAGTCACAACACTTTGGTATTGATTACTACCATACTACGATCTGGAGTCTCAACGACATATAGTGAGACTGCGTCACGTAATAACAATGACAATTGTTTAAGGTACAACGGCCGGGCTGGACCGCACTCTGTCATGGATTCTCCGACCTTTCATGGCAATGTGCATGAGTGCCATTTTTGTTACGTACGAAAAATCTATGGCGAACGGGTTCCGCCTGTGGAAAGATAGCCTGGATGCTCGTGCCCTAGACACGCCGCCAAAATGCATATTCGAGAGTCATTTAATCTGCTGACATACTATATATCATCCGTAGTATAGGGGCAACGGGCCGTTCATGCTCTTGAACAGGGTTTCCAGGGTGTCGAAGCGAAGCCTACATACCTAAAGCAACAGAACTTTGAAATTGGCCTGAAGCCATCGGGTGACAAAAAGACGAGCACATCAAGCAATCGAGTCTCCAGGGCACTTCTCCCCGGTGCGATAAACACCGCCAAACTTGCATAATAACGTAGACATCATCAGTCCCCTTTGCTGTGATTTCCCAAGATTTTCATGTAAAGACGAGGGACCACCATTGCGTCAATATGTGGAGCGGCAGTTGTAAAATTGGAAATGTGGTCAAGATAACGAATTATCCCGTCAACCCCGAGACTTCTCGCTCTCGTATAAGCGCCCTTGTCCCCCGCCTGGGTCGATATTGATTCGCCGTAGCCTGAGGAAACGAACAAGTATACAAGTTTCCCCCGTACGATAGGTAGACGACGATGGCAAAGTGCGGTCGGCCAACGATATACCATACTGATGCTGAGCGTAAATTGCGCAATAAGGAAGGTCAGACGCGCGAATCCAGACGACTGGCGGATGAGAGGCTGATAAGCTCAGCACAATCGGCATTCAGGAAGCGTCGTGACGATAGAATCAAACAGCTCGAAGACCAGGTCGGGCTGCTCAAGAACGAGAATGAAAGCCTGCTACAGAAGGTCGCCGAGCTGGAGAGAAGGCAGAGTGTCTCTTATCCTGAACACATCGGCAAGATCACCCGCACCTTCCCCCCCCGTCTATGCATCCTATAATTGTAGTAGGTTTCGATACACCCGGTGGCACATCGCCAGCGTCCCTGCTGTCCGCAGACGACATCGACTCGCTGTTTGCGGGATTCTCCTCGGAAATATCACGGGGATTCCCGTGAGGGCAACAACAAGTGAACGTCGAATCCCAACCCTCCCATCCCAGACTGCCAAAAAAAAAAAAAAAACTCACTCTTTTCCCCTTTAGCGTCGGTACATTGAAAGAACAAGCAAGCGTAGTCAGTGTGTTAGCGTAGCTTTCCGGGTACAAAATCAAAAATGGGTCTTGTGTCAGATGATCTGAATTGCAAATGAGAAAACATAGTAAAACCTGACGCTGAGCCAGGCTCGGGACGAGCTCACTCCAGTCCTGACGCCGATTGCGCAATTGACCATTGTACGCCGCCTGGCGATTGGGGGGAGGGACTCTGCTCACCGACCTGCCCTTTTGGTACCAGCAAATCGCCTCAAGCGCGCGGATCGAAGTCCCCAGGCCTTGTCCGCGCTTCTGGTTGGCCGGCCTTATCTCGTAAACCTTCCTTCCTTCAAGAAAGTGGAACCCGAAGAACCCGAAGGCTGGACCCCACGCTCTCGTCTCGTAGATACAAGTACACATCCATGGCACAGTGAGCCTGCGTGTGTCCCCCCTCCAGATGTCGCAGGACGTGGGACACACGGAGAAGAACTTTGAGCCTGTCGACACGAGCTATGACTACAAGTCGGAGCCGCGAATCACAGAAGGCAGTCTGGAGGACATCAGACTCGACAGGAATGGTCACGTTCTCAGACCGGTGCCTTCTTCCAGCCCGCTGGATCCGTTGAACTGGTCAAAGGCAAAGAAGCATACCTGTCTCGCGATCGTGGCTGTATACTACTTCCTCTTCACGCTGTTGACGACGATCACGATCCCCACTTTTGCGGGACTTCAGGCAAAGTTCGACGTCAGTTATTCTCAGGTGAATTATACTCTGGCAGTGCCAGCTCTAGGACTCGCCGTTGGACATCTCTTCTTCAGTCCCTGGGCGTTCATAGTGGGTCGACGTCTCGTCTTCCTCGTCTCGTGTGTCATTGCGCTTGCGGCTTCGATAGGCAGTGCCGCGTCAAAGTCGTATGGAGGGTACATGGCCTCCAGATTCATCCAGGGCTTTGCAGTCTCTCCTGCTGCCACTGTGGGTCTCATGATCATAGACGACCTCTACTTTGAGCACGAAAGAGGACAAAAGGTTGGCATTTGGTGTTTGGGTAAGTGGTCGAGCACCGAGATACCAAGATACTGGGCTGACGCGTACAGCCATTGATATTGGGACTGTGATTGGTCCTTTGCCAGGTGGGTTCGTAGCGTTAGTCTCTGTCGATTGGCCGGCATGGTTGACTGCAATTTTGTTCGGAGGTATGAGGTAAAAACTACAAGGATCAAGATGAGGACTGATGTTGGCAGTGACCTTTTTCGCAATGCTCTTCCTTCTACCAGAAACGGCGTTCGATAGGAATGCGGTCGTCGTTGATGGCAAAGAGGCCGTCAAGCATCCTTTCCTCAATTTCAAGCCACTTCCTGAGAAGGTACGTACTAAGCCTTGGAACTCTTTCATCCGACTCTTCACTATGTTTGCCTACTACGATGTCGCCATCTCCGTCAACTATTACTGCTGGTGTTGGTACATCTGGGTCCCGACTGTGATTACCATGATTCCTGCGGCCTATGCTCAATATTCTGCGCAGGTTCAAGGGCTACTTTTCATCGGCCTGCTTGTTGGAACGCTCGTCGCTGAAGTCCTCATGGCAGGTACACTGTCGGATCGCCTGGTGGCGCGTCTTGCAGCACGCAACGACGGCGTCAGAACCCCAGAACAGAGACTCTGGCTCATCTACCCAGCTGCACTTCTGACCTTTATCGGCCTGACGATCTTTGGCTGGAGTGTCCAGATGAACTACCACTGGATCGTGGGCCAGGTCGGACTCGCACTCTTTGGAGCGGGCATCCAGTCTGGCAACACCTCCATCAGCACTTATATGGTCGATTGTCACCCCGAGCGGACCATGGACAGCGTCGTCTTTTACACTGTAAGGGAGATGGTCTCGCACCAGCTCTAGAGAAAGAAGGAAAGGCTAATCCGACAGGTGAGTCTGAATCTGGCGGCGTTTGTGTCCCCCTTCTTCATCGTGCCATGGGTAGATGCGAACGGGTACGGGTGGTCGTTCACGGCACAAGGACTGATTGTGCTTGCGTGTACAGCGACTGTGGTGCCATTCCTGCAACTGAAAGCACCCATGCTGAGATCCAAGATTAAACGCGTGTAGATCTAGCATAATATATAATCATGGTCTCTTATTGTGATGATTGTGAGCTCGAGCTAAAGCTGGAAATTGATGGCAATTAGTTTGTGCTGATATGAAAGCCACACGCCACGAACGGCTTATCGGTGCTATCTAGCGCTACGTATACGAAACATTTATTTGTCCCAATAGATTCAGACAAATTCCACAATGAACTTTGGTTCCATTGGAACTGTGACAATGAGTGGTCGCGTCCACAAGTCTTTTAAGCTCGAGTAGATTTAGATACGGCGTGGACATTTTCTTTTTGTCTTTTTGCATTCCAGGAATCGCGGGGTATATATAAGCACCACTTAGATACTGTTTTGATTACACCTACGAAAACGACGGTTGGGGGGAAGGGGGTACAACATATTTTTCGGCACAGCTAGACTCTCGTATGTGTGCTTTCTAGTCAAGCTGGTATTGAAGGATGGGATTGGTAGTAGTACTTGCTTGGTACAACAGTCATTTCCTTTTTCTTCTTTTTCCCTTATCAATTAATGTTACACAGAAAAAGTCGACCCCATCTTTTTTTCCATTATACAAGTACTCTTACGCGCATACATGAAGAATCTGTCAATCTCGCACTACCGTGACCTTGTTCCCCACAGCATTGTCTTGTCATGAACAATTCGGAAAAGCAGCATCAGCATGAGCAGCATGATGGGAAGCAGGTGGGTACGAGTCAGGAAGCTTCGACGGGTGGGTTGGAAGAAATAAAAGTCGATAAGAATGGCAATGTACTCAGACCGACGCCGTCTTCGAGTCCACTCGATCCACTCAATTGGTCAAAATCCAAAAAGCACACCTGTCTCACGATCGTGGCGGCCTATTACTTTCTTTTCACTCTTCTGACAACGGTCACGGTCCCCACGTTTGCAGGACTCCAGACAAAACTCAACATATCGTATTCGCAAGTGAATTATACCGTCGCCGTACCGGCCTTAGGACTCGCTATCGGACACCTCTTCTTCAGTCCTTGGGCATTCATCGTAGGTCGACGTCTCGTCTTTCTCATCTCGTGTATCGTTGCCATCGTCGCGTCGATCGGTAGTGCTGTCGCTACCTCGTACGGTGGCTACATGGCCGCCAGATTCTTTCAGGGATTCGGTGTCTCGCCAGCTGCAACAGTCGGTCTCATGATCATAGACGATCTCTACTTTGAGCATGAGAGAGGTCAAAAGGTCGGTATTTGGTGTCTCGGTAAGTTCCTACACCCAGAGACAACGACATCCGTTGCTGATGAAAATTTGTATAGCCATTGATATAGGTCTCGTTTTTGGACCTGTGCCCGGTGGGTTCATCTCATTGGTCTCGGTCGATTGGCCAGCTTGGCTGACTGCCATATTGTTTGGAGGTACGTTACTGCCGATATCTTGTCGCAATGTCAAAACAATCGAGCTGATCTTTTTTCTTAGTGGTCTTTTTCGCAATGCTCTTCTTTTTACCAGAAACAGCCTTTGACCGAAACGCTGTCGTCACAGGTGAAAAACAGAGCACTAAACATCCGTTTCTGAATTATAGACCGTTACCGGAAAAGGAACGCACAAAGCCATGGAGTTCACTCCTTCGTTTCTTCGTCATGTTTACGTACTATGACGTTGCGATCGCAGTCATCTATTACTGCTGGTCTTGGTATCTGTGGATTCTGACGGTCGTGACCATGATTCCTGCAGCGTACGCGCAATATAGTGCCGACATCCAGGGCTTGTTGTTCCTTGGACTTCTCATTGGAACCCTATTCTCAGAAATCTTCCTCGCAGGCACACTTTCAGATCGTCTGGTGGCGCGTCTTGCAGCGCGCAACGACGGCGTCAGAACCCCAGAACAGAGACTCTGGCTCATCTACCCAGCCGCACTTCTGACCTTTATCGGCCTGACGATCTTTGGCTGGAGTGTCCAGATGAACTACCACTGGATCGTGGGCCAGGTCGGACTCGCACTCTTTGGAGCGGGCATCCAGTCTGGCAACACCTCCATCAGCACTTATATGGTCGACTGTCACCCTGAGCGAACCATGGACAGCGTCGTCTTTTACACTGTAAGGGAGATGGTCTCGCACCAGCTCTAGAGAGAGAGAGAGAAAGGCTAACCCGACAGGTGAGTCTGAATCTGGCGGCGTTTGTGTCCCCCTTCTTCATCGTGCCATGGGTAGATGCGAACGGATACGGGTGGTCGTTTACGGCACAAGGACTGATTGCGCTTGCATGTACCGCGATTGTGGTGCCATTCCTGCAACTGAAAGCACCCATGCTGAGATCCAAGATCAAAAGCATATAGAATTTGGTCTACCTCTTGCTAAAATTGTATTATACGTTCGCCTTCTTTGCCAACAACAAGTGCTTCTGTATTGTTTGACACGAGATGCGTTTCTGACAGAATCGCGTCGTTACAAGATTGAATGTCTACAGCAGGATACAATAAGTTTCCTGCGCGAAGTGGAATAAGCTTTATTTTATTGTGGATGACATCTTCCGCAGTGAATGTACTGTGTTTTCTTCCGACCATGATCCAGCAATTATCATCGATTTCGATATCGTAAGTGAATGTCAGACCAGGAGGAAACTCGCCTTTATACCAGACTGAAGTACTACTGATTTCGAGTGAAGCATTGGCGGGTTCGCCAAGTTTCAAGATGCCCGGATCGATGCGAATCGCTGCTTGATGTACCACTACTTGAGTTGGTATTTCTACCGGAATCTCAACATATTGATCACGATCGTTGTCAGCCTCACCGTGAAGTGAGAGAGTGTCCAACTAACTTGATTAGAAGGGTCCACCTTGCAAGAAGATCTCTTACGGTTGAAATTCCTTGGATCAAGGCACTCGCTGCACTTCGGTCCTGCGGTCGGATAGTAGACACAATATCCGACCAGTGCTTTGGCTCGAGCGAACTCAGCATCACTCGACCGAGCAGAGCACTCATTTGTACATCAACATACTTCATGAATTCATCGCAGGCATGTAATAAGATACCTTCAGTGACTTTCGAAAGTGAGATCTCCGCGAAATTTGACATTGCATGCTCGTGCAAAGCGAACAGGATTTCTGATCGGTGAGCGACACAATTTGACAGCGAGAGTCGAGGACCTACCATCGAAAATTCTGCGATAACGTAATCTCAAGCGCAATGGTTGAGATGTTGAGACATTGTCGGGTCGAATGTGAAATAAATCTATGCATGGGTGGCCGCTCAAGAGCACCTGCTAAATCAGCTTCTACCACAAAGGAAGTTTCCATGATCCTTACCACAGCTGTATTTCTCTTGAGACCCGGATCTACAGAATATGCAGCCGATGAAGCCAGATTACATTCAATCAATCTTATGGGTGCATTGTTGGTACATGTGACTTGAAACTTCGAGCACAGACTGCAATAATTAATTGCTGGATTGCTTAAACATGTTGGGTAATTACCTTTCTTTCCTGAAGAAATCTTGAACATTGACGGCAAGAGGAAGATATAGGTCGGTAGCCACCCTTTGGACGATGACGTGCTCGACCATAGCTAAAGTGTATGACACTGTGATCAGAAGAGCTATCTCAAGCACTGGGACTTTGATTTTGTATGGCATGTCAAGCGTCAGTTTCGAGTAAGGCTGTAAGCCCTCTATTTGTAGTAGAGATTCTCCCTTGGGTTCTAAGCGGCTCGAGTTAGTATTACCAGTCAAAGTGGCTGCAGAGAAGTCTAGCTCGAAGTCCATCGATAGGGATTCAATCTTCAGCGAGCACTCCTTAACTTCGTGCGCTCCGAGTTGCAGAGAAAGTGCAATTTGACGAGGCTGATCCAGAATGATCACCTTCTGTCTTTGAATTTCCACTTTTATAGGCGAGTCGTTCGTATAGATGGCAACTGGATAGCTCGACCCAGCTTCAAGGTCTTGCGTGAGGCGAATCTGGCCCCAGTGGACCTCAATATGAGAGGCTGTGTAATTGCCGGGAAAATAATGCTATCCGGTCAGTTACATCGCATCGCATCCTTCTCGAACAACTCACAGAACTTTGAAGTGCAAGAGCTGTTTTGCCGTGATTCACTACTACCGAAGATGCCGAAAATGTCCAATTCTGCGTCGTCTCGCTTCTCAGTACCAATTCAACACGAGTGGCTTCGATTGATCTAGGTAAGAAGCTGTCGAATGTGAGGTCGATAGAGATTGCCGGAATCACATTATCAGAGGTCTGCGTGAAACGGCTGATTGCGACGGTGCCAAAATCACTCAGTTGTGCCTCGAGGTCTTGATCGATTTTAGTCGACAAAGAGTCGATAAGGGTTACTAATCTTCCAGCAATCTCCGGCAACTTTCTTTTCGACAGAATTTCGAGACAGACCTGCACGCATTTCGTGTTTTGTGCCGTATATTTGAGACAGTCGAGATAATTGAGTACGTAAGTCTCATGCAAAGCATACCAGGACTGCTGTGATGGGAAGTCTATAGCAGATTCATAGTGCCGCGCAGCGGCACCATAGTCGTTCGCAGCGAGAAATGATTGGGCCAATTCGATATTGAGGAGAGCGACTCCATGGGGTCTTTCAGCGAATTTATAGTCGACCAATATTGACTCATTCAAGGCCTGCATGTGCGAGGAGAACCTTTCCGGAGTTTCGAGAGTTGAGCGTAATTTGGTGTTTTTGATCACAGAAAAGTCGAAATCTGCAGGCGTCGGTTCTGAGCCAGCATCTTGTCCTTCAGCAATGGTCCGCCTAAGCTTTATCAAGGCAGATTTTTGCATACTGAGAACATCTCCCCTCGCCGCGGCCGTCTGTCGGTCATAGTGATCTTGTGGCACCAAGGATAAGATACAATCAACAACATTGTATATCCAAGACTCGATGAAATATGGATCAAATGTCGCTCTGTCTGCATCCAGGGATCTGCCAAGGGAGGCCACGAAGGACAAACTGCGAGTGAGCAATTCGGCAAAATGTCTCATTGTTACGAGCAGTATAGCTTGGCGGGCAAAAACGTAAACTCGAAAGTCAAAGATGGTGATCTTGTTTTGGGAAATCAGCTCCTTATATGGCTTCCTTTGAAGATCCAGGACTGGACCTGTGAGGTCCTTCTCGTCGAATCCTCCTGAGCCACCGAAATTGTCGAGATGTCGATCTGTGACAACTTCATAGAAAGAACTTTCTATTTCGTCATATTGTACTAGAGCATCTTCCAAAAGAGACATCGATTGGAACGTCTTAGCGAGGCTCTCTTTAAGGTTGAACAATGGATAGAAATTCAAGTTCGAAGTCCGTGTACCACTTTTCACCTGATGAACGTTTCCCTCGATGGCTTCGATCTTACTCGTGAGACTTGCCATGATCAAGTCCTTCACCTTGATGAATAATTCATTCAGTGCTTCTTCGAACTCGACCTTGCCATCACCGAGTCTCAGTTGAGCACACTGATCCTTCTTAGTAGAAGTGTTGAAGTCGCTTCGAATCTTATCAAAGACAGAGTTTTTGAGCCCCAAGAACTTGGTTCCAGATGAGCGTGCTGGGCCAGCACTGCCGAACGCCGGCTCTGTTGCCAGCACATGTAAGATCAACCACTGCTGATTCGGTTTTGTCACTACGGTGTTGTACCAGTCGCGGATCAGTTGTCTAGCATGACTTCTGTAAATCTCAACATCATCGCACTTCACGACGAAGATGTTCAAAACGGGTCTCTCAAGCAAGTCCCCATCCTGAATAGCCTTGTCCTCAGGTACAACCTCATAAGGCTGCAAGTCCAGATCCAGAGATGAGATAGAGCGTAACGGACGGTTCTGACTCTTCCAATGAAGATGGTCCAATGGCAGTCTGCCTCTGAACCTGTCCTCAATCGAGCCCCAAACACCGAATAGATCCTGTATGGTGACGACCAGCTTCATTGAGGCTCACTGAACACGATTCCAGTCTCTCACCTGACACGAGATTGTGGTGCCAACAACTCTTTCAATCACGACAAGGGGATGCAGGAAATGCCATCCAATACTTGGTCCGGAAGATCAATCAAAAGCAAGAAGCTTCCCACAGGTAAGAGGAGGTACGACTGCTTGGTCTCCTACTTATTGCCTTGCTCTGACCAGAAGCAGCAACGAGCTGCAGCCTGATCTGCGATCAACACACGCACGCACATGCGCGAGGTGCACCGGCAGCTCCGATCGGCAGCACGATCGAGGGCTGAGTCAGCTCCTCAAAGCGAAAGCCGCCCGAGCCACGACGAGCCACTTTTCCCGTGCGTCATACACTTTACTCGTAAGATCCTGTTCGCCGTCTCTGTTTCTACTTCTCTTCTCTTTCTGACTTCAAATGAAGATTCTTTCGCAGCAAGAAGAGGCCGAGCATTATTCCAAGGTTCTCGAAGGTGGCTTGAAGGGTGGACTGAGTGGTCTTGTATGTGGCGGTGTGGGTCTAGCGCTTGGACGCAGGTTTTCGCCTGGCATCAGGAGTTTGACGATACCTTTCCAGGCGTTCCTTGTGACCGGTGTGACCACATTCAGTCTCATTATCGGCGCCGATCGATACTCGAGGAATTATGAACAGGTATTATGGACAAAGTACGAAGACACAGTCGTCACTCAGGCGCAACGCTCGCTTTCTCCGACACAAAGAGCAATGAAGACGTTCAACGACTACCGATGGCATTTCATTGGTGGTTCTTGGGTCACGGGAATGGTCGGATCTATGGTCGTTGTCAACCGTAACAAGTACCTTTCCACAAGTCAGAAATTGGTGCAGGCTCGAATGTACGCTCAGGGCATCACCCTCGCTATTATCCTGCTGTCAGCCGGCATTGCCGCTCAAGATGCGACGGACAACGATGGCGAAGATGTCATTATGCAGGATCCGACTGACCCGAGTAAACAATTGAGAGTTCATCACGCTCACAAGGAAACGTATGCAGGAGAAAATCAGGTAAGGATTATGATGGCTACAAGAGCCGCTGTTCCCATCAAGCCCTCCATACTGATTTCGCATAGTGGGAGGATATGGTTGCGGCAGAGGAGGCCAAGATGCGAGCTAAGGCCAAGACGGCTGGCACCAGCAGATAGAGCACTTATACATCAAATAGAGGAATGCGGATTTATGAAGTTCCATCATCTGGATCATGATGGGTGTGCTATGACTTTTATGAGAGAATGGAAACGCACGCATATAGAGCACGTCAACCTCGATCACAGGCCCTGTGTGACTCGAATTCGAATTCAGTATGATACCATTTCAATGACTGACAGGAATCACTTGATCATCTTCTGCGCACCTGTCAAGCGCCTTTTGCATTTCCACGTCCCAGTTTGAGACGGAGACAAGAAGCCATTCTGTCAGACCGACACAGAAAAGTGCCACGCAACTGCCCAACCATAGGCCCTGTAACCTCCATCCATGAAATGCAATGTAAATCCCGATTGGAAGTCCGATAACATAATAGGAGACTGCGTTGATGATGGCTCCGGCGTGTTGTTTGCCCATGGCTCGAAGTGTCCCTCCATTCGAGCCTACGAGACCATCCGCAATCTGGAAAGCGGCGACATATGGCATGACCTTTGAGACGAGTTCTATCACGTCCTGTTCATCGGTATACAGCTTGGCAAACACTGATCTCGTGGCCAACAAGATCACGCCCACAAGCGCTCCGATGAGTATCGCGGCCCAAGAGGCAGTTTGAGCAGACAGTTTGGCCTTTTTCGAGTCGCCCGACCCGAGGATGTTGCCAATACGTGCTGTGGTAGCTACACCGACTGATCAATCGTTAGCTTGTTTTCTATTTGTTGGTGGAGGGTACGTACATCCGAACGGTATCGTGTTGAGTAACTGATCGGAAGTACAAATTACTGATTGTGCAGACAAGTCGAGTCCTCCGAGTTGACCTGCAGCAATAGTAATGATCTCAAAGGACCACCATTCGGTGCCAATCATGAGGACTCCCCCGATTGCTAATTTCGTCATTGGCCACAGACCTGATAATGCGTCTTTGCTGAAACCTCCCCAGCATTGCCATCCGTTGATTTTCCATGTATAAAGAACCAAGAAACCGAACGAGATCCAGTAGGTAATTCCGGTAGCCAATGGTGCCCCAAGCAACCCCATACCAAACGGATAGATCAAAACATAGTTGAGAGCGAGGTTGAGTGGACTTGTGATCAGTAAGACATAAGTACCTGCTTGCATGATATTCTGGGCCTGTAAGTACTTCTTCAGTGCTTCGAATGCTACATAGCCGATCCCTCCAGGTATAAGAACTCTTAGGAACTGTTGTACGAGATCGGCAAGCTCTTCTTCTTGCTTCAATAGTCGAAGGAAACCCGCTGAAAACATCCACAAGATCGCGAAAGGAATATACATGACGCCCAGGACTATACCAGCTCGCTGTAATATAACGCCAACCTTGTGTTTGTCAGACGACGAGGAGAATGTCGCCGAGGCTAATGTATCGATGGCGGTTGTGCCTCCGAGACCCAACAGCCAAGTGGTTGCCATCGCAAACATATCTGCCAGATTAGCAAAAAATAGTCCAAGAAAAAGCAATCTGCAGGTAGCCTAACACGAAAAGGCAGCGACAGAGAGTTCGAGTGGGCCGATGCGTCCCACGATGAAGACTGATCCTGTTTGAATGCTGTTTTGTAGGACGTAACTAGCGATAACGGGCAGCGCATTTTTTGCTATGATCCAAGATTCTGTCAGAACCAGCCTAGCAGTCGATTCACCAGATTCCTTGTTCAACGGACTTATATAGCCAGCTTCAGCCGGCTCGGATGGCGGCGGACCTGGCTTCAGAAGTGGGTCCCGTTCAGACATGGCGAATGCAAGGCTGTTGCAGAAGCACTTAGCAGGGTCTCAGGTCACACAATTTTGAATATCTGTCGAGGTGACAAGGATACCAATAGGACGACGACCGTCACCTTGATTAAGCGATGACATTAGTAACAGCAATTCGTTATCGAGAGAAGGCACAAAGCAATCGTAAGTGCGGGTGTGGCCTTATCACGGAGGTGCCTTTTTTGTTTGTCAGTGAAATACCGCACGTTGCCACACCTGCCACAATAACACGGCTCTCGCGATTGTTTACTGCCCAGCACCCAGAACCGCTTGGCCATTCTTTCATGCCTTTTTTTTCGCAAGGTAACAGAGTCAGGCCGTTTAGCTTCCGTTGGGGCTCGTCTAGGCAATTTAGATGGTGCAATACTGCTTACAGGACTTTGGCACCCAGCAGAACAGGTCTAATTTGATGTCATAAAAAGTCTATACATGACGAATCCTCTATACGTTATTTACTGGAGTCTGACTCGAAGTATCGGCAGTTGTTGCAAATGACAATTTGGACCTATTGATAGGTCCCGTAGTGCGTGCACCGAAGAGAGTCATCTTGAAGTTATCGTAGCCCTTAGCGATTCCACGCGATGTGCCTTGGGCAAAGTTTGTATCGGACGGAGTCAGTCTGCTCCAGGCTTGCACCAATGGCACCGTCAATCCATGTATCGCCGTCGAGGACAGTGCCATTGCGAATATTACCGGTTTCAAATGTCTTGCTAGGCTGAGGAAATTTTCGTCCTCGATAAAGTATGGCAGCGCAACTTGAACATAGAAAACGGCTCCAACACCCACTAATATATTAGCATCAAGGGTACGTAGAACCATTAGATATCATGCAAACATACTTGGACCAAACCAACCGGCAAAGACCGCTTCTTTGAACGACGTGATCTCAGACATGCTGCTGTAGCCTATAAGGATAGCAGGCAATCTTCCGAATATCAAGATGCTGATGGCTGTGACCAAAAGACGCCAACCAGAATCAATTTCTATCATCTCTTGCCAGGGCATCACTGCACCGAGCCATAAAAAGACTGCTTGATTAAGCAACGCATCTGTGGCGGCTTGTACTGCGCAATCTTCTGTCTCATCACGATAGAAGTCGCCGAGCGAGAAAGCATTACCTGCAACAAATGCAGCTAGAAGATCATCCGTGCCAATAAGGCCGCAACAGCCAATAACGGAGAGCGAGAGTGCAAGGAAAAAAGATACGAGGGCCTCTTGGTCGATCCACTTCCTTAATATCGCGTATTTCAGTCCCAGACGAGCAATAAGTCCGAGACAAATGCCAAATATTACCGAAAGACAAATTTCATACAGCCATGTATGAACAAACCAATCTGCAATTGCCTCTCCTCGAGTTGGTGCTTTGAGCAGATAGACAGCGAGGAATAGAAAAGGATATCCAAACCCATCGTTGGCTCCTGCTTCAGCGCTTATAAGGGAACGTAGATCACGCGGCACAGATTGTTCCGCGTAGCGACCTTTCACAATCGCATTAGCTAGAACCGGATCCGTTGGCGTTACGCATGCTCCGATGACAAGAGCTTCAAGGTACGATAATGGGAAGATTAGGTTAATCACAAGCGCTGAGATCACCCACTTAAGAGTCATGATGGGCAGTAGCAGAATGGCAATAGACTTCTTATGATGCCAAACATAGAGAGAAGGTAGTTGAATTCCAGCGAGCACAAGTTGGATTCCGATAACCAAGCGGGTGAATGCCAATGTTATAGCATCAATATCGCCATATTCGTCGGGTCTGATGAGATTGCCTGCAACCGGACCTAGGGCAATTCCGAGCAACAGTGCTACCAGACTCTCGCTGATAAAGAGACGCTCTTTGACGATGTGACTTACGGGGGCAAGCACGCAAAGCAACCCTCCGAACATAGCAATTATGATATTGAAGTCACTTGTGTCGATGTGCGGCCCTAGAGAGATGGACTCGCTCATGATAGCCGTTCTCGTGATCTCCGCGGGTATGTCAAGCTCTTCAGAAAGCGATGGGATTACAGACCGAAGCAGCTGTTAGCACCTCAGCAATGGAAAGTCGCAAATTAAGAGTCAATTAAATATAATTGTAGAGAACATAGAAAATGCGGGTCATCAAGGGCGCCATAAAGCGGCTGATCAGGCACGAATACGGGATCGGCGACAATGAGGTAAAGGCTGCACCAAACGCCAATTGTGTGCCGAGTGCACGGCTTTTTTAGTCTTTCGGCACAGCAGTGCCTCATTCCAGAAGAGTCGGACTGTACACAATACTCACGAGTGGGATCTGATCGTACAGAGCTGGATATAGAAGTTTCTCCTTCCCTGATCGCTAGTAGATACAAAAACATCTCATAGTCCCTGCTAGCTCTGTACCATCGTCGAGAAATATTAGACCGTTCGCAATCGACGTTCTCGGAAACGCAGCCAGCATAAAAACTTCTGTATATTGTGTATCGAGATACTCTTGACGTCCTGGCGCATCTCGTAAGCCTCGTGAGTTCGTCGAGACTGCATGCTCTGCCCACAACATTCTAACAGTGCAAGCTGGGCACCAATATTTCCCAATTATGCAAAAACCTTGGCATAGACATTAAATTTACGCTACCTTTATACGCTGCAAGGTCATTGTCGACTGTCGCTGGTCTGTCATGGCTGACACGGGTGTGCATCGATGCAAGTTCCTTCTGGCTCTTGAGCAGTGATCATGAGCACCATCGCTTTTGGCTCAGGCTCGCGGCATCTGTTTGGTGCTTAGTCTCCTGCTACCTTTCCTTTGTCTTCACAGATGGGCTGATGCTGCGATGGCTCTTCAATTATGGACCAATCGCCACAATAGTTCGATTATTGACACTGAATGGCTTCAACTTTTATATAACAAATACAATCCTGTCTCTCGCCGGCGGGCGATCGGAATATGTATTGCCTGCCTGGATCGTTATATCGCTGATACTTACGGGAGCATATTGCGTTCAGGACTGGCTGACGTCAAACATAGCGGTCATCAACGAAGCTAATGAGAAGAGGAAGGTCAACTTCTTAGAGATTGCAGTCTTCTGCGTCGTCCCAGTCGGTTTGGCAAGTTTCTTCACGATGATTATGCTCCTTGGACTCAGAATATCGGATCAGAGTCGATAGACTGAACTTCAAGGCTTACAATCTCAGATTTAGGCATAAGCACTTGACAGAGGCACAGGGTATACATGTACATACTGAACGAACATCACTCATGCTGTATTCTTATATTTCGCCAATTCGGTGACTTTGCGATACATGCTTAATGTCAAAGGAATGAGCGGTCATTATAGTTGCATTACTATATTTCAGTATCTACCTTTTCGATCTTGGCCTTCTTCGCAGATGGCGCCGAAGAGTCTTCCTCTTTGGGAGTTCCTGCGATCGGCGCTGTCCTTTTCTCTTTCTTTCGTACTAGACTGGACAGATCGTTGGATGTTTGCATTGCTTGAACGAGCGAATCTTTTAATGCAGACCCCTCCTTACCGAAGATCTCGGTCATGTCCTCCTTCTTGATGGTTTCGGGAGGAGCCTGCAATTCCAGGAGTTTTAACTTCAATTCGCCAAGCATTTCCTTTTCGCTCTTGAAGTTCTTGTCGTCGGATGCCATAGTGGTCAGTCGTGCCTCGAAGCTCTGAATAGCGAACTGCACTTCTGTGGCAGCCGCCTCTCGAGATGATGGTGAGGTACAGTATTCAAGAGCAAGGGCCAACATATAGTGTGCTCCACTGCGTTGGCTCGATGATTCTGGATACAGCTCTTTTTTCATTTCAAGTGCTGTCTTCAGATCGCCTACAGCCTGGTCGAAGTTCTCTAGATCATGTTAGCGGCGTCGCTAGTGGCTAGAGAAAATGTACCATTTTCAAGAGCAATCTCCCCCAGCAAATCGTACGTGTCTGCTATACGTTTCTTGACCTCGTTCTTGTCGACAAATTCTGTGGTGTGCTCTAGCTGCTTTTGAAACGAAAGACGAGCCAGGTCTAATACCTCCCATGCACTCTGAAAGTCATCCTCGGCCGAGCCTGGTTGGTTGTCACCGCCCCTCTCTCCCTCGCCCGCGACTTCTGGCTCGCCGGATTGATCCTCTTCGTCAGCATCTTGGTCGAAGGACTCATCACCCTGGAATGAGAACCGAGAGTCAATGAGACTGTCACCGGTGGACCGGTCCGTGTCGCCCGCTGACGGTGCATCATCTTGACCTGAACCACCGAGCACCTCTGTCTTCTGCATGGCGACCTTCAGAAGCGTTCGACCATAGAGGAACATGACATCGGCATTCTTTGGACTGTTCTCGCCATTCAATGAGGCTAGCTGCTCAGATGCGACAGCATACAGGTCCGCAGCTTCCTCATAGGAGCTAAGAGCATAAAGCTTATTGGCTTGCGTGACCACTTTACTGATCTCGTCCATGGTTTGTGTGTATAGTTCGTGCTGGCGTAAAGGCCGTTGTATTTCACAACGCGAATTTCGATACCAAGATGCATTTTGTACGCGATTAATTTCAGATCAGCTTCCGCCCGTCTTCGCGTGCTTTGAGGTTTACTTAGATTGTACAGATATGGATCATACCGGAGCCGTTGGGGTCAATGATGTATCAATAAAGGAAAGATCCGCAGCTGTAGCACAGCCTGCCAGCGTATCGTGCTTCTTGTGCGGCGGGACTTGGATTTGCCAGATGTTCTCCTAGAGAGACCTGACTGTGTATGCCTGATATACGATGCACGTGCTTAAGCTTATGATCATTACCCCAGGATCTCGAGCCAATTCATGTTCATCTGATAAGTTCGTGCTACCATTGTCTTAGAAATATCGATACATTAGATCATTTTCATCTTTGAAGGACTCTGACTTGAAACGTGACACTACTCTTCGAAGAACATGCCGGCATCACCCGCAGCTGCAGCTGCAACAATGATACCAGCTGGTTTCAAAGCATTTCGCATTGGTCTGATTCAGCTTGCAACAGGATCCAATAAGGCTCTAAACCTGAAGACCGCTGCCGCTAGGGTGAAAGAGGCTGCAGAGGCTAAAGCTCAAGTCGTTGTCCTCCCAGAGTGCTTCAATTCACCTTATGGAACGCAGTACTTCAAGGAATACTCAGAGACCATCGAGCCACCACAGGAGAGCTTCAAGGCGTTGTCGGAGATGGCTAGGAGCAACAAAGTATTTCTTATCGGCGGAAGTATTCCCGAAGCCAAGGACGGAGCTTTGTATAACACTTCCCTCTCGTTCGACAGCTCTGGGAAACTGGTGGGTGTGCATAGAAAAGTCCATCTATTTGACATTGATGTTCCTGGAAAGATTCGTTTCCAGGAATCAGAATGTCTCAGTCCAGGAAACAGCTTGACCGAGATCGAAACTCCTTATGGAAAGTTAGGAGTTGCCATATGTTACGACATCAGATTTCCAGAGATGGCTATGATAGCTGCAAGAAATGGATGCTGTGCTATGATATATCCAGGAGCCTTCAATCTGACTACAGGTCCTTTGCATTGTAAGACACGCAACCGCTTCATGAATGAAATACTAACATACGAACAGGGGAACTGTTGGGCAGAGCTCGAGCAATTGACAATCAGATTTATGTTGCTCTCTGTTCTCCAGCACGCGATATGAGTGCCACTTATCACGCCTGGGGTCACTCCACGGTCGTAGATCCGAACGGCGCAGTTACCTGCAAGGCGGGCACCCAGGAGGAAGTCGTAAGTAGCTAGTGACCCTATTTGAGAATCTGGCTGACACATCCAGATATATGCTGATTTGGATCCCGAGGCAATGGGACAGATGCGCCTCGGCATTCCAGTCATCAATCAGAGACGCTTTGAAGTATATTCTCAAGTCTCAGCAGCGACGCAAGACAAGTAAAATCGGTTCAACCATGTCTAGTGTTTATACATCGCGGATTAATCCGGTGTGGCGCTTGAACGACTTTAGACGGGCAACTAACTCCTTATCTCAGCTAATAAAATATGTGCTACATTTTCAGACTCGTCTTAAACTCGAATTTGTCACTATGGTGTGTACTCTTGCAAGTCTTGGCCGGACTTTGTATTAATTGATCCGTGTGATTGAAGGACACATAATATCCGAGCATTCCATGCAGTCCGTGCAACCTTCCGATACAGTAGTGCTTTGCTAAGATTGGTTCATACGAGAAAATGGATGTTCATCTCATCCATGTCTAATGCCGGCTACACTTGATCATCAGATGATTTAATATTCATTCCCATATATCGTTACAAAAGATGGTGCAACTAGAGAACGATCGGATGGTATCATGCATGTCGACAATGAGTGGGGGCACAAAAACCATGAGAAACAGTTGTACCACGAGCGGACCGCAACAGAAGCAGTATTCTGAAGGACTAAGCAAGAGTCATACACATGACATGTGGCAGCAAGATGTCGACTGTCAAGACAGGCGGCAAAGCAGAAGGACACAGAATGCTGAATTAGTGACATTGATTGATCATTTTTATCTATGCGACAGACGAGATGCACTATTAAGATGCAAAGTCCTACTTCTCCAAAGAGGCAGCCTTCTCTCGAGCCTATAAATGTTAGTGCTTGCTGAGTGCTACTCTGGAATAAACATACCTGCTTCAAGTCACCGACCATGTAGAAAGCTGCTTCCGGCAGATCGTCACACTCGCCATTCAGGATGGACTTGAAGGATGCAACGGTATCCTTCAAGGCAACGAGTTGACCTGGAATAGAGGTGAAGACCTCAGCGACGGCAAATGGCTGTGACAAGAATCGCTGAATCTTTCGGGCACGCTCAACAGTGAGCTTGTCCTGCTCGGACAACTCATCCATACCAAGAATGGCAATGATATCCTGCAAAGATTTGTACGACTGCAGTGTCTGCTGGACATTCAAAGCGACCTTGTAATGTTCCTCACCGATGACTCGGACATCCAAAATTCGTGATTTCGAGTCGAGAGGGTCGACAGCTGGGTAGATACCGATCTCGGCGATACCACGAGCCAACACAGTTGTGGCGTCCAGATGGGCGAAAGTGGTAGCCGGAGCTGGATCAGTCAAATCGTCAGCTGGCACGTAAACAGCCTGTACAGATGTGATTGATCCTTTCTTGGTCGTCGTAATTCGCTCTTGCAGAGCACCAAGATCAGTGGATAGGGTAGCTTGGTAACCGACAGCAGATGGAATTCGTCCGAGCAGAGCAGACACTTCAGATCCAGCCTGGGTGAATCGGAAGATGTTGTCGATGAACAGAAGCACGTCCTGACCTTCCTCATCTCGGAAGTATTCTGCAATCGTCAAACCAGTCAAGGCGACACGGGCTCGGGCTCCCGGGGGCTCGTTCATTTGTCCGAAGACCAGGGCACATTTCGATTCACCATCAAGTTTGATGACTCCAGTAGCCTGCATTTCGTGGTACAAATCGTTTCCTTCTCTTGTTCGCTCACCGACACCGCAGAAGATCGAGAAACCTCCGTGGGCCTTGGCGATGTTGTTGATGAGCTCCTGGATGAACACGGTCTTTCCGACACCAGCACCACCGAAGAGGCCGATCTTTCCACCACGAGCGTAAGGTGCGAGGAGATCGACAACCTTGATTCCGGTCTCGAGAACCTGGGGAGTAGTCGATTGCTCGCTGAACTCAGGTGGGTCGGCGTGGATTGGCATTCGCTTCTTAGCATTGACTGGTCCACGCTCATCGACTGGCTCGCCGATGACGTTCAGAATTCTGCCCAGAGTAGCTTGTCCAACTGGCACGGTGATTGGAAGTCCAGTGTCGATGACCTTGGCACCTCGGACGAGACCTTCTGTACCGTCCATGGCAATGGTTCGGACAGTGTTTTCACCGAGATGTTGAGCGACCTCGAGCACCAATCGACCACCCTGGAAGTCCTGAACTTCAAGAGCATTCAGAATTGGCGGAAGGTTGTCACCATCGAATTTAACACTATGCCGCGTCAGCCCTATTGAAAGAATCGAGCAAAATCTCGCATATAACTCACTCAACGACGGCTCCGATCACAGTACGAACCTTCAAAGAGTCAGCAAAGAGTTATACGAGGACCGGTCTTCGGAAGATTGAGGACTGGGACGGAAAGGTCTCACCTTTCCGACAGCGCCGGACTTGGCTTCAGTGGCCATAGATCGTGTGGCTACTGCAGAGTGGATAGCTGGTACTGATGCCATTCTAGGAGTAGCAAGAAGGACATTGTTTCTGCGAGCCACCCTAACGGCGGCTCGTGAAGCCTGCGTTGCAGCTCTCTTCATCATGGTGAAGTCTGATGTGTCCGAACGTCCGGGAATTTCAACGAAGTAGAGGAGTTCCTAGGGTCGGACTTGCGGGAGCTCATGCTTCCTTTGCAAAAATGTCAAAAAATGGTCGAGAAGCAATTCTCCGGTGAAAGCGGCTAAGAATTCGGACTTTCAATTGCTCCACCGAGATCGGGTAATCGTTGTCAGCTTACACAGCAAAGCCACCCTGTACGACATTATGGCTCCATTCGTAGTATATATGTTATTTCTATAGACGATACAGAGTTACATATACAGTTCGATCATACTAAGAAGCCAACCAACTTACTCAAAAATGCCTTGCCAATTGAAACGAATATAAAGAAAACAAGACACGGAAGCCAAAAGAAGAACATCATCCTATCAGCTGGCTTCTGTAATCTTTTGACCTGTGCCCTTTGCTGTTCTGGGGTCATCTCGGCAACACGGCCTTGGCTGCGTAAGGGACTGAGCGACGACGATCCAAATTGATTGGAACGACGGGATGAGGACACCCGTGCAAGGTCGACAACAGGCGGTGAATCGCGTGACGCACGAGATGGGGTTTGTGATATGGGCTCCTTCGGTGTGGTGTCGTCCGGTACTGCTAAGATTGCCTCATCATAAGAAGGCGGTGCACCCAACGACGATACGATACTCTGCAACCAGCTCGCATCATTCGTTGCCTGAGTCCTACATGAGCCTTGAGCCATGCTCTGCTCACTTGGTGACCTTCCGATGGATCCGAAATGAGGGATATGTGGTAGCATAGCCTGGAACACAGATATAGGTGATGTTGGAAAAGGCATATGGTTTGACAAAGTTGAAGTATTCTTGAGCACGTCCGGTAAGGAAGCATTAGCATTTGCCAATGTCTTTTGTAGCCAGATCGGCGAAGTTTCAGACAAAAACACCGCCCAGGTATGCTGCAGTTGCAGCAGATTCGCAGCAATAGTGTGCGCGTCATGAGTATTATCCTGATTCTCTTGAGTCTTATTTGACTCTGGGATTGAGGAAACCGTGTCTTCCAAACTCGCTGAAGCTCCTGAAGCAATCATTTCAAATGTACTCCGGCTCAGAATCTGTTCGTTGAGGTGATCAGACCCTGGCGTTTCGATAGCTGGAACAGTACTGCTACTCAACGATCTATTGCGCGCAAGATCAGTTCTCGAAGCAGTTGAATTTCTTCTCGAGTGTTCGTGTAGGTCAAATGGGATATTCAGGTCCACCTCTGATACTGAAAAGACTGTACTTGAGTTGGAGCTATGATCTTCAAAGTCGGCAGTGTAAGAGGCGAAAGAGTTGCTTCTCGTAGTACGAGCCGATGCACCGGGGCGCGCGCAGAATGTCGATGTTGCCCAGGGATCGAGAATGTCTAGTAAAGTAGCATCGTCCGTACTCACGGCAAGATCGTAGGCGGTTCTGCCATCGCTCGTACAAAGACTCGGATTAGCATGGCCAGACAAGAGAAGCCTTTGGGCTATTGAACGTCTCCCGTGCAAGGCAGCAGAGTGTAAGGCGGTAAAACTTGCTCGGTCTCTGATGTTGACATTTGCACCACGCTCTAGCAGGTCTTGGACTAATGACGAATAGCCTTGAATACTTGCCAAATGTAACAAGGTGTGGCCCGATTTCGATCGATGTGAGATTCGTGTGATTCTGCCGTTGTCTACTCCATCAAGAAAGTAGAGGCAGCGGCGGATCAATTCTTCGGTGTCTAGCTCACTCTCGGGAAGTCCGAGCGAGGCTTGCAATTGCTGCATAGGCACAGACCCAAGATTTGCGTCGACAGTTTCAGAAGGACTCCTACTAGAGCAGATTCGCATTGCAACATCTCTAGCAGTTTCGAGTCGACCAGTGGTTTTCAAGCCAATGACTTGTAGTGCAAGTTCATACAGCGCACGGTCTGTTTCGTCCACATATGTGAACATCTTAGCTCCCATACTGTATGGATGCTCCTTGAAGGTGACCGGAACAGGTCCGGCATTTGTTGCAGGCGGAAGGACACAAACAAGCGTAGTCGGTGACCAGCAATGCGTGGGGATAGCGCAGGTCTCGCCGAACATTGCGGTCATGCCCGGATAGAAGCCACTCCCTAACATAGTAACTTCAATTCCACCACGTAAAGGCCCTTCTGCTGGTACCATGCGGCTGATCGTCGGAACCTCAGCAGCAGTTCGTAAGTGAGTTGTTGGAGGCATGATAAGAGTGGATTGAGAAGGATGACTCTGTGCTTGTGAGGCTGTGTCAATGACATAGTCCCATGTCCTAGTTCGAGGACTCAAGCTTGAACTGCGATCCTGCATTACTTCTTCCATAGACGTATCGAAGAAGCAATTTTCTGGAGATGCTATACTATTCGCCAAACTTGTATTAGGCGCAGGCGACCTAAGCATGCTTGACGGATTGGATGGTGCCTCATTCATGAATAATAACAAGGAGTCTTGTGAAGGTGATCGTTTAAATTGGCGGGATGAACTAGTTGGCGAGGGAGCTCGAGATGTCGTGGAAGATCTTGGCACAGTAGCATGAGCATCCCTAAGTGAAGCCATGTTCGTCATTGAAAGAGACCCAGGTAGTCTCTGCATCTTACTCGTATTGTTTTGCGGGACGCCTGACATTGTTTGCTCTGCCTTTCGCTTTCTTGAAGTGGCAGTGGACGATATTGATGATCTCCGTGATGCAGATCGAGATGTTATAGGTCTGCTCGCTGCCGGAGAAGTATGCGTATTTCTGATGGAAGATAGCATAATTAAGGGATCCGTATGCGGCGCGCTCACAGGCTCCGCCTGTGATACTGTATATGGTAGTCCTTTTACAGAACATGTAATTTGGTCCTTTACACGTTGGACCTTTCCAGTAGTTTTGTGGTCATCAGTGATCAGAACTAGTTCGGAAGAAGTCGAGGCTAGTATGTTGTTTGATGCATCGCGCAGCGTAATGATAATCCTAAAGCCATCTTTCTCTTTATGGTGTCTACAATAGCATGTCACTCGAGTAGGTATGACAACTTCACCGTTCGATACTTCCAATAGCTCCGGACAGTTGAAGACAAGAATTTTCTTCTCCTCATCTGGCAAGGGCAGTAATTCTGCAGGAGCAATTTGTCCCTTTGCCATATCTGTGCTCGCTTGTGTAGAGCTTCTCTTGGGTGGATCCTTCTTACGCTGAGCGCGTTTCCTCTCTCGTGTCACGCATCCTGAGCAAATCGTCACATCCTCTAAAGGCTCGGTACTCTTGACAACGCGAGCGTCCAAGAACATGATTTTGTTCGGATCAATTGTCGCAGGGGCATCACGTCGGTTTTGGATTTTGAGCTTCTCTTTGGCCATGGCCCAAGAGGGTAGCTTCAGCCAGTGAAAGCGATCGCCTATGTCCTTCTCCTGAGCTTGATCGCCGTCGTTCACAATTCGTACAAGTTGTAAGCCCAAACGGATCTGTGTCTCGACTCTCGATTTTGATGGTATGCCATGCAGATTCAATTGATAGCTCGGAGTGGACAGCGAGCATGGCAAAGAACGAATCACATTCTCTGCGCTTGGCACTGCTTCTTTACTCTCCAAGGACCGACTCTCAGGACACAACAACTCATTTTTGCTTCCAAAATCCCGATTTGGGTTCTCCATGACTAGGCGCTTGTCTTTGAGCTGAATTGCAAGAGATATGTCAGAATCAACCTCATTCGTCGAGTCGTCCTTGCTACTGAGGGAATGGTTTGATTCAGGAGAAGAAGGAGAACCCTGCCCCTGAGAATAGCTTCGCAGCAATGGCGATTCTACGTGACCATTCCATTTATCGCTGAAGAATAGATCGTCGCAAGGAAAGGCGGAGTTAAGATAATCTTCGAACAACGGTATTTCGTCCTTCGCCGAGGTCACAGCCTCCTGAGGCATAGCACTGGGCGCTCTCAGGAGAGCCTGAAAGGATGAACGTTTGCGCGAAAACCAAAATCTTGTCTACACAAGGAAACAAAACTAACAGGTAGCCAAACGGAACAAAGGTGTTTGCAAGTAGAATCTGCTACCCTACAAAACCTGGTTTCGATGGTGGAGGGGGCATGAATGGCTCAGCCGGGCTTGCCTCTCCAAAAAGTCAGCCTCATCGCTCGAGAGCCTGAGGGCCAAGGCATTCCGCCACTCGATCGGTACGAGGTACTCATTCCCAAATCGTAGTCAAATTTATATATAAAAGCAGATACACACGTCTTTACAGGAGTCGCTCAAGTCCGGATTCTGTGCCTGAAGTTTTGATGCAACAGTCAAATGAGGTGAGCTTGTTCGTTCTTGTTGTTGTTCGATACTTGGTGGCTATGTATATCACACAGGCCGCATTGACGTGCTACGGGCGTTCGTAAGTCTGCAGATAGCCATTGAATAGTAGTTGACTTCGCCACGCGTCAGACCTAGAGCAAGACTCCGATCGATCCACAATGAGTCTGGACTCTCTTATTCTTATCTACGGCAGGGCCTCAGCTGTTCACCAAGCCTCACCGAGTTCGTGTAAGCGCGACATCTCTTGGGCCGCTGCACTTTGTATGTCGTTGCTGTCAAGCGTTGATTGACTTAAATGATAGCCACATTTTTCGAAAACTAAATCAGGACATCAGCATATGCAGTGCAGAGATTTAGACAAGAAAAATACGAATTGATGGGCGTACTGTCTTTCGGCCATGCTTGAAGACGTACTGTGCCAATGAGTGTGCCCGAACATCGCCACTAGCGCCAAGAAAACGAGTTTGCAACCAAATCCACTTGTCGTTCCAGGCAAATAATTTTGTTTCCATCGTAAACTGTTCGTATGGCGCGATTTCCTTCTTGAACGAACATCCGACGGCCCCCAAGGCGAAATGTTCCTTAAAATTACCAACGAGTGCTTCAGGGAAGTGCTGTAAGCAAAAATCGGTCCGGGCTAAATCAAGATCACTAAAGTACTAGCAACATGAGTTTTGTATACAATGTTCTTCGGTTGATCAATACACTGTAGTCGTTAGTAAGCTATCTCGGTCAGTGAAGGGCACTTGCGTAGAATTAGACTTATGAAGGTTGAAATCCAGATCGCCTAGAACAGCTCAGTGCTACCACAAGACAAACGTGGAGGTGTCACAAACCCATCGTAGCACGACTCCTGTATTTCCTGGGTGTCCATATGTCCTTGTCTGGCAGATTGGAATTCTGCCTTGACAGAGCACCACTGGCAGAAGTTTTAAACTTTAGCGTATGCTTGATGACCAGGTAGACAAATCTGGCATGCCATGCTAAAAGCGAAGATTTGAGATTCAAAAGATAGAGAAATGTGAAAACCCAGCGAGCGATGGTAAACGCCGACATGGAGCACTCCCTACTCTGACCTAACTATCGTGCCTATCAAAAGTGAGGCAAACTCAATGACCTCGAGCGGATGTTTGATACACGGAGGACAAAATTTATAAACCTCTACATCGGACCTCGGCACGGACTGCTCACTCACACCGGCGATGGCTTCCGTTGGCCGTGGACAATTGACGACCTGAGACTTCTTGAGCTCAACAAATCAACATGCTGCAGGCTGATCGACACAAGGCACCAAGACAAAGCACACAACGCAGTAAGCCCGGCTTGGAAAATGTTTACAGCGATTTCTGTATAGTGTTGGCCGCTTCGTCAAGTCAACGAATGCCGATATCGTTCATCACAAGACAAAGGCCGATATAAAGGTTCTCGTGACATTGCTCGATCTGCGATTCCAAGATCTATACAGGTGCGATGCTTGCTGCAATGTTGCAAGGTATGAGTGGCGAGGAATCATGCTCGTGATAGCCACTACGATACGAGTACCTTGACCCTGATTCTAGCCAGCTAAGGGGGCTCCGTCAGAGCATATTCCCCGATAACCCCGCTGAAGTTGCGTGTGAGGAGTACTCTCCTAGATAGAAGGGGACATACACTACAATCTGAGGGACTCATGCGTACCAAGGACAAAACATAGCTTGTACTTGCTACTGATGAGTCAGTGTATATCTGGCCCTGCAGCAAAGAATCCAGCTTCTGGTCCTAAGCTTCCGCTCGTGCAGATATTACCACTTCGCTGAGAAAACAACTCGGATCCGGTTACCGTGAACACCGAAGCATCGCATTTGCACTTATCCGATGTTGAAATTTGTCTCCGATTCATCTTTATTTCCTCGAAGATCTTTGGTTAACTTGGACGAGAGTGTCTCTGAGTCCGGCGACAGCCCAGCACTGTTGATATGCACATGCGGAACAAGTACTGTCAGCCGCGTGCAGGTACATTGAGAGACTGAGACGACTATAGATCTCTCTTCGTCGAGTGCAATCATCAGTAAAGCTTTCACAGGTCGTCTCGGAAGGGCTTTATTGGTAAACGATTGTGTCAACATTTCGATCACCAGCAAAGACGAAAGAATGCTAGTCACAGGCCGACATGTCGTCGGTGATATCTGCTGCATCTCTTGTGATCAATTGCTAGGCTGGCGCTAGTGAGTGCTCCCGACTCGGAGCAAATATGTCGAGCTGACCTGTAGTCTGTCGTGTCCGTAAGTGTTTCGAGATTCTGTGACTGATGAGCTTCGCCGTATCGATCACTCACGTTTCAGAGCTTCTCAGTCTTACAAGCAGGACAAATACATCTTGGAACGTAGTAGAATCAGAAAACTCAATGGTTCATGGTTAAATTGAATACCGAGATTGAGTTGAGAAAATTCACAACATCCCAAAGACCTTACACAAATGGCCCAAGCGCTTTCTTCGTATCTTATTCAGTCATTTGCAATACGAACCAAGAGATCGATTCATGGGATAGTCAGCTACGAACACAGATTGCTATAACAGATCGCAGAAAAGACAGACATTACTTGAGACTTCATAAATCCACCACTCTATCGATTTACAAAATCGAGAGAGCGAGACGCCACTAGTAGCAGCATACAGCCAATGCACACCAGGAACACCATAACACTAGTGCAAACCACCACTTTGAAAGAACGAAGATATCTGCCGTACCATGTCGATGTGAGCTCTTGTTCTTCCTCAACAATTTGTTTTAGTTCAGCGAGTGGTGAGATATACGAAGCAGGATAAGAGATGAACGCATCAAATTCCGGCATGTGCGAAATGACTGACGTTTGTGCTCTGTATAGGACGGCTGTCAGAGGGGTGACAATGAATGATAGCGTAAATAGCTGCCAACAAAGCTCTAGTATCGCAAAGAACGCATAGTATCCTGGATGGACTGTAGTTTCACGTAGGTACAGGAAATGTAGCCACGTCGTTAAGTTTTGTAACAATAAGGGTATTGCCGAACTCAGTAGCTGTGGGAGTATAATAGGTGATAAAGCTTTGAGTCCAACTCCTGAAAGTAAGGAGTAGAGAAGTCCAAACCACGTATTTTTATCCGGCTTGCCAATGATTTGGCGAGTTATTATCACATCCAGTGGTATTAGTAGACTCTTGACGAGGATCATGATCACTATCAAAAGAGGTGAGAACGAAAACGACACACCAGAAGGATCATCGCTCTGAACCCGATTGAGCAATTGGACACCAGGATGAACTCCACCTAAGAGTCCGAACAGTAGCTCATGACAGAGAAAATATATTAGTTGCGCTGGGAAGGCTCGAAAAAGACCACGAACGCCACTCGTTTTGAGATTGGCCCATGCAGAGAAGAAAGATCTAGTCTGCATCGAACGGAACGCAGCGCGCTCCTTAGGTAGCTGATCGCAGGGTAGCGACGGAGCTAAGTCTGACTCAAGTGTGCTATGTTCTGCAGTGGTCGGATCACTTCCCGCGCCTACCCGGGTATAGCGATTCGAAGCGCTTAGTCCGCTGTCGCCATAGGGGATTTCTATGAGGGTGTGAACAAGAACAAGTTCAATCGAGTATAACACTAGAAGAGTTCCGGTCATGATTAATCCCACAAGACATGCTCCAAGGATACTGATTGTACTTGCGCCGTTGAGCATATTCACTTGCTCTGACATTGCCTTCACACTAATTCACAAATTCGGCAGTCTAGTTGAAGGCTCGGATCCCAGTCGAAGAGTTGTACCACTAAAGCCTGAGCCAGAAGTGAGCGCCGAATTGCGGATAGTGGAGTTGATGTGTTGCATCCAAGCATGCCACGTGACATATCGATAACCTCTGCGACAGCGCCCTCCTTGGGCACCAGCCCTAGCGGCCCTTCTAGGTATACCCAACACTTTCGATCTTGCCTCAAGTCTCCAGCCAGTCGTAAGATTTATTCTCAAATTCGATCTATAGGGACCTAAAAAGCTAGACAAAGTCCAGAATGACTACTTTTACTGAATATAATCAGCTCCTGATGAATAATAATCTGGGCGATGCCGCTTGCGCATCTGACTCTCAACCTCTCATGGCTGTTGTTGAAGACAACAATTCATTCACAGGCTCTGTAGTCTGTTACACCGCTTCGGGCGCAACATTTTACTATCAGGCCAGTAAGTGCTCAACTGCCACAGCGTACATCATCTAATCAGATAGGCTTGGATGGCGGGGCGCAGTGCTGGGGGTGACGCAATTAATACTCTGAAGTCTTGCTCTGTCGAGCAAGCATCGGCCAATCTGAAGGATACCTGTGAGAGA
This sequence comes from Taphrina betulina, assembly GCA_008802775.1. Classification (NCBI taxonomy): domain Eukaryota; kingdom Fungi; phylum Ascomycota; class Taphrinomycetes; order Taphrinales; family Taphrinaceae; genus Taphrina; species Taphrina betulina. Next base: position 253,051 of record VWSI01000019.1, read on the forward strand.
AGTGTTTTTCAAGATGGTCGATCTGTCAGAGCCTGGTTTACAAGGAATCTGAAAATCGATGACAGTGAAGTCATTACAGAACTCAGCATCAAGGAAGATGGATGTACAACTATGCGTGGCGTTCTGGTGGACAAATCGAAAAATGATTTGGACAAGACAGTATATTTTCTAGGCGATACCCGTATCGAAATGAAGGAGGCTCTGGTCATTCTATTAGATCTTTGTATCGATTGTCTTGGATGTCAACATCTCGCATTTGGCATTAGAAGATCTCAGGCCCCAGAAATTCTCAACGACTTGAAATGGGTCGGCTTTGAGCTCATCAGTCCGGATCTAATACTAAAAGACAAGACACTGATCCAGGAATACGTATTTGTTGGAATGGATCTATAATACGGACATAGTGGCACGTAGTCTCTTTCGCTGCTTTTGAGCGCTTACACATAAACAGTTTAATAGGTTCAGAAATCGCTTTGGTGCATGTTAGACGAGGTATGTTCGATGTTGTTGGTTCTTCGTGATTCTCGATATCAAGTGATCCTTGCTTTTGCACAAACGAATGCGTGTACAACTCGAATCACTATTTTGTATCCTTCAATGTTGCGTTCCGTATTTTAGCCTGCTTGTATTCAGCGTGTTCAGCCACCTTGCTAATAATGTATCGCTTATCTGCTCAAGTTGTGGGGAAAATATGTCAATCAAATTCTTGAACGCTCACGGGTTATCTGCGCTCCCACGAGATGAGTCACGGACGGCACATCATCATCATTGGTACTGGTTTATCAGGTCTCCATGCAGCTTCCGTGCTTTTGCGGTATGCAGGCGTTTCATTGACAGTGCTTGAAGCACGAGATAGAATTGGAGGACGAACGCATACTTCCTCGACTCATTCATGGAAAACCCCTCTTGACTTGGGTTGCTCTTGGATACATGGCACCGAGGGCAATCCGCTGACGCCGATTGCTCATGAAACAAAGTCCGTGTATTTTGAGCTTACAACGTGTGCTCTACACGACAACGAGGCATGGCTGGATTCCAAGGAGTGTTCAACCGTGTTCGACTTTGTCTTAAATTTGGGTAAGCAGGCCGTAGAATACTCAAAAGCTTATCACAATGAAATACCTGTGGATAGAAGTTTCTATTCGTTTTGCTTGGAGCAAATCGCTGCCTCAGACTGCTTGACGCCCACAGAGAAAGACAGGGCTGCCAAACTTGCACATCTGTACACGAATATAACTGCAGAGGACGTTACCAAGCAATCCCTCAGAAACTACTTACTCGAGGAAGAGCTGCCTGGAGCTTCTCCGATGTTGGCGTCTACTTATGCGCCCCTTGTGAAGCACATTGCTCAACCCGCTTTAGAGGCTGGCATCATCCAGCTTCAACAGCAGGTTACGAAAGTCACGCACGAGAGTACTGGATCAGTGTGCCTTGATCTTCTAGATCGTCAGACAGGCAAGTATCACACTCTTCGTGCAGATGCTGTCCTTTGTACAGTGCCCTTAGGGGTACTCAAGGCTAAATCGATCCAATTCCAACCTGACCTACCTCTACCTCTCTCTGAGGCAATAGAGGCCCTGGGTATGGGCACAGCTGAAAAGTTATATATCAAAATGAAGAGTGCTTTCTGGCGCAGAGACCGCACAGCGGCAAAGAGCGTGTCTCCTTACCCGCTGGGTTCTGATATCTATGCCTTCCTGCCAAGATCGCAAGAAGAGCCACTAGTGGAACTCATATCATTGGCAGGTTTTCCAGTCAATTCGGAGTCAGTCCTTCTTTGCTACTCCGCTTCTGAAGTTGCGAGGTCAATATCACAGAAATGGAAGGAGGGTGGTCGGAATGCTGTGCAAGAGTTCGTTATGCCCTACATTCGTCGACTTCCGGGATACTCCGATGACTCTGATTGCCAGATCGAAGACATGTTTAGCACTAATTGGACAGAAGACGAGTTTAGTTTGGGAAGCTACTCCTTCTCCCCCACTGGTTCTGAAGACACAGTTCGAGATTGTGACATACTTTCCTCGGGTTGGCCGTCTGCGAACATTTTTTTCGCCGGAGAACATGCAGCTGCAAAAGAAAGTGGCTACGAAATTGGCGTATGTGATCGCATTCTTTTTTTCTTTCACAGATGTACCTAATTGGACAGACGGCCCACGGCGCCTTTTCATCAGGAGAGCACGCTGCACAGCTTCTCTTACGGCATTTTGGCATCGCCACCGAGACACGGCTAATGCAATAGATCGTGCACCACAATGTAAATTTGAGGCACTCGTCAGCGGCCCTTTCCGGAACGCGGACAATTTCATATTACTGGAGAAGATTGATCGGACTTGTCACAAAATTGTACAACTCATGTGACAACTCGTCGAGTCAGCATCATCAGATATCAATTGTACTGATCACTTCACTTCGCTTCAATATTGATACAAGAATCCCGCACGATGTCACGGAAAGCGAAGATACAGATTTCTGGTTCGGAGATCGAAGTGATTCAATTGCAGCTATAATGCTACAAACATTCAGGAGTATGCGATCTAAGCACTGTAAGTTGACGCTGAAACGTTTCCTCTAGAATATCGTTAGTCACATATTGGAGCCGTTTGTCACTTTCTTACCCTCGTCCGGTCCAATTGATGTGAATATCTTGACCCTCTGGAAGGTTCTCCGAAGCATACTGAGGTAGTACACGGAATGTGTGAGCTCCAAAGTAATCTCTCTGGGCCTGCAGAAGGTTTGCTGGAAGCTGCTCAGTAGTGTATCCATCATAGAAGGACAGAGCAGTCGACAATGCTGGAGTTGGTATGCCCATCAACGCAGACTGGGAAATGACTCTACGCCAACCTGGCTGTGCCTTCTCAATAGCGCTCTTGAAGAAGTCATCAAAGAGCAGATTCTCCAATTCTGGGTTCTTTTTGAAGGCCGAGGTGATATCACCCAAAAAGACAGATCGAATGATACATCCTCCGCGCCACATCAAAGCGATACCTCCAAAGTTGAGCTTCCAGCCGTACTCTTTCGCAGCGCCTCGCATGAGCATGAAGCCCTGAGCATACGAGATGATCTTGGAGGCATAGAGAGCTTGCTCAAGATCGTCAATAAGCTGCTGTCTGTCGCCCTCGAATTTCTTCGTGATTGGAATTTTGGGCAGCGCCTTACTGGCACGAACACGCTCATCCTTAATTGCAGATAAACAACGAGCAAAGACGGCCTCTCCAATGAGAGTTACTGGAAGACCAAGGTCGAGAGCATTGATAGCTGTCCACTTTCCGGTACCCTTCTGACCAGCAGAGTCCATTATTTTGTCGACCAATGGTGTGCCATCGACATCCTTGTACTTGAGAATATCTCGAGTGATTTCGATCAAGAAGGAATCGAGGATTCCCGTGTTCCACTTTGTGAAGACCTCAGCGATCTCATCGCACGACATACCGACGGAACGCATGATTGAGTAGACTTCGGTTATCATCTGCATGTCACCGTATTCTATTCCGTTGTGGGTCTGTTTCACATAGTGTCCTGATCCAGCTTGACCAACCCAATCACAACATGGCTCGCCATCGGCCTTCGCACAAATGGACTGGAAGATGTCCTTGACATGAGGCCATGCAGCATCAGAACCTCCCGGCATCATGGATGGACCATATCGAGCACCTTCTTCTCCTCCCGAAACACCAGAGCCAATGAACAACAATCCTTTACTCTCAAGGTAGTCGGCACGTCTGTTCGAATCTGGGTAGTGAGAGTTACCACCATCCTGCAAGATCAGACGTCTTGGCATGATCGATTTTTCAGATACTTACGATTATGATGTCACCCTTGGACATGTGTGGTATGATCATCTCGATGAAGTCATCAACAGCTTTGCCGGCTTTGACGAGCAGAATAATTCGCTTAGGGGATTTGAGGTTCTTGCAAAGATCTTCGATGCTGTGGAAGCCCTCGATCTCAGTGCCCTTTGCTTCGTTTTCAAGAAAGTGGTCGACCTTGCTCACTGTTCGGTTGAAAACTCCGACCTTGAATTTATGGTCGTTCATGTTCAGAACCAGGTTCTGGCCTACAATAGTCAGAGCATATTCCCCTTGTTTTGTAAGCAAGTCTGACCCATGACAGCCAGACCGATAAGACCTATAGACGAGTTAGCATGAGTGCCTCGGGATAAAACTCCAAGCCTCGCATACCAATATCGCAAGACATGATGTTTTCCGTAGTACTTGAAAAGATAGTCGAAGTGTTGGTCTCCGTGCTTTGAAATGCGGCCAGGACCGGGCGGCTGATTGACGCACGATCTTATCGATATCATTCATTTCATTTCAAAATGTCACCGTGGCTGATCAGTTGACTATATCACAGGCAGATATATCAAGACGGAATACAATAGAAGGAAAGAGGATAGCACAGAATTGTCGCCCGTTTGGAAATACCATGTCGAAAAAAGGAACCTCCCAGGGACACATGAAAGGACAATGGCGGCCATCGCATATGATAGCTCAAAGCAAATATGCTACGAGACACTAGTAGGAATTTGGACCATGAGTATAAGCCGGGTTTCAACCATCCTTGATGTAGGACGACTATTAGTACCATGTATGTCACAAAGTCTCTCGCATAAGAAGGGCTATTATTCATGAATGAGGGTTGTACGTTCCGTATCCTGACCGACTTGAGCTTGGCGAACTCCTTGTTTGCCTGAGTCCGATGGCTGGCGATCGTCGGGGCATGGAGTCGGACTCTGAGGAGTACTATCGTGTTCAAGCTGTGTTGATCTGCGAGACATGACTATGTTATCTATGATCACATATTGAACAACATTCATGACTAGGGGCTATACTTGTCAGTAATGTTAGACTAAGTCTCCTCGGTAACTTACGAAAAAGAACATAACGAAGAATATCCTAGATTTTTCATGATGTGCTGACCACTTCAGTAGAAAGTTGCCCAGAATACTCAGCTGAGGAACTGTGCTGAGCACGATGAAAACTACAAGCTTCATCATCGCAAGACCAATTGTATAAATCGTGGCTTGCTTGAACCACCAGTTCCAGCGAGGAGGTGAGCCGTAGACTCCTGAATCAGTGCCCTCCAACTTGAGCAGATTACTAGCAGCAGCTAAGGTCCGTAAAAATAACCATATCAGGCCTACACCAATAGTGGTGTCGAGAAGCACATTCAGAAAGTACCAAGTACATGGAGAAGTCTTCTGTTTGAAAGTACCATAGTCATTGTCCGCACTCATGGCGATATTAAGGAAATGTATTACAACGGCTCCAGAAAGCTGCTTAGAGACATCAAAGAACCATACTTTGAAAGGTCGACGAGGGATCTCGATGTGTCTTTTGTAGAATAACGATATTACGGCTATCGCGCCTAGTGACGACTGTACTAATATCGCAAAGGGACCGAGCAACTCGCACTTCGCCACGCGTTGAATGGTGACATAGGAAAACATCGAGGACAAGGCATCCATCTACGACTCTTCGGAGTAGAGCCCGAGATGTGTATGCACGTAGCTGTTCCCTAGCTATATGGAATGAACGCCTATCGAGTTGCCGCTGGAAAGCGATCTGCACAAAAGAAACTGTCAATCTTAACGTTGCTACCACTTTCGTGATGAATGTCATCATACAAACGCCACTCCTTTATTGCTGCGAAATTAAGTCGGCTATAAATGAAAGTGCATTGAGCTCGCGAACAATTAAGTACAGATCCGCCAGGTCAAGTGTAATAAGAAACTCCTCGTCTGTCTGATCTCGAAGCTGAGAGCGGCTTACAACGCGCAAATTTTTAAGCAAGCCGATTACAGGCCATTGTTCTCTGGTAGTATAGTCCTTTTCTGGTTCTAGTACTATCATAACTGAGTAGTCGGTCGCATCGCGGACCTGACGCAATATATCTCCTCCATTGTTATTCTGGCGCTTGTTAGCATCAACATGAGCTCTTCGATCTTTTATCGCTTTAAGAGTCAGAAGGAATATTCCCGAATTTCGTTCGACGCGTCGCAATTGGGTCTCACTGTGTTTGATATCAAACGTGATATCATTCAGCTGGAAAAGCTTGGTTCTGGAGCAGATTTTGACTTAAAGATCTCGAATGCTGACAGTAATCAAGGTTAGTGCTCAAGTAGTGCCTATCTCATACTGCAACTAACTAAGATCACTAGAATATGAAGATGACGCAGAAAACGTGCCTCGAGGGACCTCGATAATTGTACAGAGAAAACCTCCTTCCCGTGGAGCCGGAAAAGGTTCGGCCGCACGCTACGTTACCGGAAATGCTATACAGATTTCTTCCAGACAAGAAATCAAAAAACCGTTATCAAATGTGGCTTCTTCAAGCGTTTCCGTCACAAAATCTATGAACTCTGTGCCCTCTTTGGGGACTACCGAAGACGAAGCAATCAAGAAAATGCTTCTCGCTAGTAGCGACCAATGGCAGGAGACGCAAGATCGGATGGCGATGTCAAGACCAGTATATCGTCCTGGAGTGAAAGGTGTTCCAAGCGGCCCGATCCCCGATCGTCCATTGCCTCAGGGCTATATATGCTACAGATGTGGACAGAAAGGTCATTACATTCAAGCTTGTCCCACAAACGGTGATGAGGCTTTCGAAAACAGAAAAAGAATCAAACGAACCACAGGAATACCTCGGTCCCAGCTACAAAAAGTCGACAAACAGGTTGAGGATGGAGACGGAAATGTTATGGTCAATGCTGAGGGTGAATCTGTCATGTTCGTCCCAGATTCAGCTTCTTGGGAAATCTATCAAAAAAATACACAGACCTCAAGACATGATGAAGTATTGGAGGATTCTGAGCTAGCTTGTGACATCTGCAAAAAACTGATGGAACGACCCGTCTCAGTTCCATGTTGCAAAGCAACGTTTTGCGAAGACTGTATTCAGGGTGCCTTACTTGAGAGCGATTTTGTATGTCCAATTTGCGGTACAAAAGATATACTGCTTGACCAATTATTACCAGAAGCTGAACTGAGCTCCAAAATACAGAGTCGCATCAAATCACAACAAGCACCAGATGCTGAGCTGGAGACTTTGGCCAAACAGAACATTTCAGAGTCAGCAACAGGATCAGCAAAAAGGACTCGAGATGAGCTAGAGCTAGTGTCAGCAAAACAAGATTTGGCAACAGATCAGCAGAATGCAGCCTTGACAATGCCACCATTTGATCCAATGCTCATGGGTCTTATGGGATTTCCTCCAATTGGACTGGGCTTCCCTCCCATGCCAATGCCCATGCCCATGCCAATGCAGATGCCCTTGCCTATGCATATGCATATGCCTATGTCAAACGGCATGGGGATGGGCTCTCCAGTAATGCCTGGTATAGCAGGAATGCCTGGCTATGGCTTCAACTCTCCAAATATGCAACAAACAAATAGTGCAACAAGTAGAGCCAACCAACAACACACAAGCCAGCAAAAGACTTCAGCAAATCAGCATCAAAAATAAAATCAAAAGTAACAAGACTTGACTTGATCAATAGACATTTGGCTCTACTCATTTCTGAGCTGCTTGAGCCATAACCTAGATCTGGTCTTTCTTTATCAGTTTGTACCAGCTGCTCACTACTAATAACGTTACTGATGTCTTATTTCATCTCAGCCATCTTCCAATTATAATGTTGCTATATGCTGTCAGACTGTCCTCATCTTGAGCTGGTTTTGTACCTGATAACAAGGTGAACACCACAATCTCAAGCACTTCCACTCTGTGAATCCTGGTGGCTCATGTTGGAGGCAGACAAGTGAGTATATATCACTTAAGGCTAACCTCGACCGAGACTAGCAAGTGTATGTTGCATAGTCTGAATGTGTTATTGTTATGGAAGCTATCGAGGCTACTCAGGTTCTATCTAGGGAGTTCTGGTAGACAAATACAACCTATACAAGTCCGAGTAGTACAATATCGATAGCAACACAGACACAATGAATAAGACATCAATAATGGACGCTCATTTCAACACCCCCCCCCTGATGTCATGATTTGTGTCATCCCGGTGAGATTTGCTAGTGATTGTAGAGAAGTCTTTTCCAGTGGCTTTGTGAGCATGTCTGCCAGTTGCAAAGAGCTGTGTATGTATTCAATCTCAAGGATGCCCTGCTGGATCAGTTCCCGTACAAACCAATATGAGACATCAATATGTCTCAATTTTGGTGATCGACATATGTCATTCTGGAGTGACATGATACATGCTTGGTTATCACAGAAGCTGAGTGCACACGAGTCGGTGTGTAGGATCTCACCTGGCAAGCAGTACTTCAGAATGTTTGATACCCAAAGCGCATTCTTGGCAGCCCTTGCATACGCAACATATTTGGCTTCCAAGGTGGAGGTTACCACCAATCTTTGCTTTGATGATTGTTGGAGGCAGACAAGTGAGTATATATCACTTAAGGCTAACCTCGACCAAGACTAGCAAGTGTATGTTGCATAGT